>PVKM010024884.1:0-20258 GCA_004027735.1 Carollia perspicillata
AATAGGGGAGGCTGTGCCACTGGACCCTACAGAACACTTAATACATTAGGCCACTCTACCAAGACAGGAAGTCATAGCAGCTCTACCTAATACATAGAAGCAAACACAGGGAGGCTGCCAGAATGGGGAGACAAAGACACATGGCCCAAATGAAAGAACAGAACAAAACTCCAAAAAAGAACTAAAGAAAATGGAGGAAATCAATCTACTAGATGCAGAGTTGAAAACATTGTTTATGAGGATACTCGAGGAAATTAGTGAGGACCTCAACAGCATAAAATAGAACCAGACAGAAATAAAGGATACACTAATTGAAATAAAGGACAATTTTCAGTACCGTGGATGAATCTGAGAATCAAATCAGTGATTTGGAATATAAGGAAGCAAAAAACACCCAATCGGAAGAGCAAAAAGAAGAGAATCACCCCAAAAATGAGAATAGTGTAAGCAGCCTCTGGGACAATTTCAAGCATACCAATATTCACATCATGGGGATACCAGTAGGAGAAGAGACCAAGTAATTGAAAATGTATTTGAAAAAATAATGACAGAAAACTTTCCTACCTTGGTGAAGAAAATAGATATACAAGTCCAGGAAGTGCAGAAAAACCCAAACAAGATGGACCCAAAAAGGTCCACACCAAGACATATGTAATTAAAATACCAAAAGCTAAAGACAAAGAGAGAATCTTAAAAGCTGCAAGAGAAAAGTAATTAGTTACCTGCAAGCAAGCTCTTATAATACTGTCAGCTGATTTCTGAAAAGAAACTTTGCATCCAGAAGGGATTGGCAAGAAATATTCAAAGTAGTAAAAACCAAGGACCTACAACCAAGATTACTCTACCCAGCAAAGATATCATTTAGAATCAGGAGAGAAAAAGAACTCCCAAGACAAGAAAAAGCTAATGGAGTTCACCACCACCAAACCAGTACTATATGAAATGTTAGAGGGTCTTATTTATGAAGAAGAAGATCAAAAATATGATCAACAAAATGGCAATAAATACATATTTATCAAGAATTAAACCTAAAAAAATACAAAATAAATGAACAAGCAGAACAGAAACAAGAATATTCTGATGGCTGCCAGGGGGAGGAGCTTTAGAGAGATGGGCAAAATAGATGAAGGGATTAAAAAATTCAAATTAGTTGTCAAAGAATAATCATGAGGATGTAAAGTACAATATAGGGAATATAGTCAGTAATAATTCAACAACTATGTATAGTGTCAGTAGGGTGCAAGATTTATCAGGATGATCAGTTATTGTTATGACATTTCTAACCATTGGGGGTATACCTGAAATGAATATAATAACATATGTCAACTGCAATTAAAAAAGATTAAAATTTTCAAAAATGACAACCAACACACACATACACACAAAAAATCCTCTCCTTGTGTATCACTTTCTGTAGAAATATTTTAAAATCTCATCTCAATATTGTTTGATTTTTTATATGTGTCATATTGTTAGACTCAATAAAACTCCTTATTGTGTGTATTTGTTTTTCTAGGGGTATAATTTGCATTCAGTGAAATGCAAAGTTCTTAAGATTTTAATCAGCTTTTACAAATGCATACACCCATGTAACCCATGACTCCAGCAAGATTCAGAATATTTACTATCACTGGCTCTCTTGTGTGCTCTCACTTTCAATCCTATCCCCTCCTTTAGAAGTAATTTTTCACATTTGGCTCTTTGTTCCTGTTTTAGAATTTTATATAAATAGATCCATTCATATTTTTGTATTGTCTCATGGATTAGTCATTCATTCCTTTTTATTGCTGAGTAGTATTCCATTAGATAAATATACACTTTTTATGTATATATTCACCTGTTAGCTGACCATTTGTGTTGTTCCTAGTTTGAGTCTATTATTAATAAAGCTTCTATGAACATTCTTGTGCATGCCCTTTTGTTGACATGTGTTTTCATTTTTCTCAGGTGAAACCTAGAACTGGAACAGCCAGATGACAGGTTAGGTATATATTAACTTTTTAAGAAACTGCCAAACATTTGTTAAAGTGAATGCACCTTATCACACCCATATCAGCAATGTAAGAGAATTCCAACTGCCTCACATTCTCACCAATATTTGGGATTGTTGATCATTCTAGAGGGTATTATGTTATCTCACTATCGTTTTGATTTGCATTTACCTAATGATTAATCATGCTCAGAATTTTTTCTTATGCTTGTTGGCCATTTGTATATCTTCCTTTTTTTAGTATCTGTTGAGTCTTGTGCTCAATTTAGTTGGTTTTTTTTTTACACTAAACTGAGAGGAAGGGAAGAAGGGAAGGAAGGAGGCAGAGAGGGAGGGAGGGAGGGAGAGGGGAAGAAGGAAAATTGGTCCTTTCATCAAGCAACTCCACAAGAATCTCTAGTGGCTTCCAACTAAACTGAGATCTAGGCCAGATTCAAACTTCCAAGTTCAATATTACTCCTGGTCCCATGAAGGAGCTCTTTTTATGCTCCACTGAAATAGAAACCTCCCTATCTGACCCTAAGTCTATCTGAAGGCCAGAAACAGTGGAGTGATATATAAGGGCATGCCAGGTGAATAAAGAAAATGCCACTGCCTTCAAGGCAAGAGCATCCCATTTAACAAAGAAGCACAAGCCGGAGGGAAGTGTTATTACACCACTAAGGCAAAGGTAACTCCAAAATAGGCAGAGACTTCAGCACCTACAGAAAAAAATATTTAATAGTCAGTGGTACACCTCAGAACAAGGACTTCCAACATGATGTCAGGTAAAACATTAGCCATCTCCATGTGGAAACTCTACATCTAATGACACCTTAATTTTCTTAACCATCATGCTCAGCCTGTGCTGAAATGACACCACAACCCAGTTAGAAAAGGAACCCTTTAACTGTCAGATGTTTTTAATTCTACCAATAAGTTCAAAAGTGCAACCTTTCCTAAAAAGGTTGTGAGTGCTCAGCTATTTGAGGGCTCAATTATCACGTTTGCCCTTGCAATTAGGAAAAGACTCTCACTAATTGGGTAATTGTGTACCTATGTGCCCAATTTGTGTGGGCAAATTGAAGGCATAATATATGCAAATCAACCTGCATATAAAATTGTTGTCCCATTAAAGTTAACTGTCACTGCATGTCAATCACAGGGACAGCCAATCATACCTACCTCTTTGAGTGAATCCTTTTAGCCAAAGTGATTCTTTATGTTTGAGTCTCACTAATGATATATAATAATATTGTACAGTTTATGTGACACTTAGTATTAAATAAGAATCGTGTCATCTTCCTGGAAAAATTAAGAGACTACTGAGTATGGATTATTACAAATTGTTAATGCTGCCTTCTTATGAGGGCATAGATCAGCTCTTATCACTGAAGAAGGGGTTATCAGTCCCTTAGAAGAGGGTACTTGACATCTAAAATATCCGAAGGTTCTGTTTATGGTTCTCAATAGCTACCATATGCCAGACACTGTGCTAAGCATTTGAGATGCATTATTTCATTTAATCCTAGAACAGCCTTATGAGGTAGATATTGTTATTAGCCTCATTTTACAGAAGAAAAAAAAAACTGAAGCACAGAGATATTAAGAGACTTTCTCAAAGTTACAGAGCTACCAAATGGAAAAGCCAGGATTTGAATCTATCTCTTTCTCTTCCACCTCCTACCTCCAACCTATCCTCAAGTTTTGTGGATTGCATCTGCTTAATTTCTTTCAAATCAATTTATTCTCTCCATCTCCACTGCCGCTAGGCTGGCTCCGGCCATCCTCATATGCCAGCAGTTTTCAAGCTGATCTCCCCTCTACCACAGTTCAGCCAGGGTGATCTTTCTATAATGTAAATCTGACTATGTGACTCCTCTTGCTAAAATGCTATCGTCTTCCCCTTTACACAGCAAACAAATCTCATCATGAAACTTTTCAGAGAATCTATACGTCACTGGAACTTTCTTCTTCAATCAGGCTCTCATCTCCTGCACACCAATGGAGTACTCTTGCTAACACCCCCAGTGACTCCACACACCAATGCCACATCGACTGTCAGTCCTCACTGTCAGGATCATTTTACACAGCTGATGGTCTTTTTTGTTGGTTTCTTCTCCACTTGTATTCCTTGAAACTACAACTGCTTTCCCCTTTTTTCACTGGCTGCTCCTTCTCACTAACCCAGGGTGCAGTCCTGAATCTCTTCTTTTCTCTATTTACAGTTATTCCCTCAATGAGCCCATTTGACATGAAGGCTTTAAATCCCATCTCTACAAAAGGTCTTTAAAAGGTGATCATCCAGACCTAACTTAAATCTTGAACTTCATGCCCAAATTCCCAATTACCTAGCTCAGTCTCTACTTGGGTGTCTAATGGACATCTCAAATTGAACATAGCCAAACACTACTGATCTCATCACTTACCCCCACACCTGTTCCTCCAGCAGTTGCCCCTCTCAGCACATGGCAAGTCCATCATTCCAGTTGTTCAAGACTGGTCATCTTTCCTCATCTTTCCCTCAAGTCTCACATAAAATACATCTGTTATTCCTGTCTGTTCTACCTTCCAAATATATATCCCCAACCTGACTGCTCTTCACTATTTCCACTGCAAGCACTGTGATCCAAGCCATCATCACATCTCACCTGCTCAACCAACATAACCTCTGTCTCCCTGCTGTCATCCTTACTCCCCAAGGTCTATTCTCACCCCAATGATTTTCCTGCACACTTAGAAAAAGAATGCTAAGTCTTCTCCAACTTCAGTTCTTTCTTTCCAAGCTCTCCATATGCATGTAAAATTATAATTATACTTCAGCCAACCTCCTAGCCACACATATTTTATACCCTGCTTAGTTCTCCTATTCTAATTCCATCCTACAATGCATTTGATTTCCCTCTTGGTCAATAATATGCATTAAATAATAATAACCACAGTTATCCTTTACTGAGTGCTTAGTGTGTGTAAAGCATTTCTCTCACTTGGTCAGTTGCATTCTAGTACTTAAAAAAAGTCATGTCTGGAATTGCTCCACTGGGCTCAGCATGATGCTTAGGTTTATTTTACTTTGGCAATAAGTGATTTCTTCAGTAAGTACTGGGTTCAAAGTGGCAAAAAGCGGCCACAGCCATAGCTCTATTGATTTTGTCTCACTTGGCTCTCATATCTCCCAGACTCCTAAGGACTTACAGGCCACCATCATGTGACCTTCAACAGAGATCAAAGCCCAGTGCCCAGGTGGTGATAGGTTGTTTTACTGAAGCTCCATGCTTCTCTATATTCTGCTTTCAAGCTAAGTAACAGAGAATGGAATGAAGCCTCCACATCAATTCAGATTCACTAGAAAGGACCAGACAAATCAGTTGCCCAACAAGGGCCTTATTCCCTTAAATTGTGGAAATTAGGGATGTGTGCCATGTTTTTCTTTACTAACAAAAACTCTTCTTTACCAACAAAACCCATATATTGTCCAGGATGACTGACAAACATCTTTTGAGGACTCTCTTGCAGTTAGGAATGAGCATGTGACTCAGTTCTGGCCAATGAGATGTAAGTAGAAATCTACAGGGTGGGGCTTCTGCAAAAGCTATTATTTTCTTAATAAAAATGAAATAAACTCTTTGATTCCCAGTCAGGGCACAATCCTGGGTTGCAGGCTAGTTCCCAGCAGGGGACGCACGAGAGGCAACCGTACATTGATATTTCTCTCCCTCTCTCCTTCTCTTCCCCTCTAAAGATAAATAAATAAAATCTTTTTTTAAAAAGTAGTTAAAATTTTTTAAAAGTGAAATAAACTCTACAACTCTTGTCCTTCCTTTTCATCCTTGTGGAAGGAAAGCACAATGCCTGGACATAAAAAAAAAAAGCTACCTTGTGTCCTTTTTTACAAAGATATAGGCAAAGGATGCTTGGTGAAGAACAAAGACAAAGGAGCTCAGGTCCCTGGCAGCTTTTCTAGATCCCCACACAGGGCTGGACTACCTAAATATCTCCAGACTTTTTATTACAGGAAGGAAATATAGTTTTTCCTTATTTAAAGCACTACTTTTAGGTACTCTGTCTCATAAACCTGAGAATAATTCATTTGATATTTTCTATTGCTATCCCTCTCGACCATCTATATCTCTGAAATATCTCATTAGGAAATATCTGCTACTTTGCTGAATTCATCTCTCAGATCTAGTAGTCTCTTGGTAGAATCTTTGGGGTTCTCATTATACAGTATTATGTCACCTGCAAATAATGACAGTTTTACTTCTTCCTTTCCAATTCGAATGGCTTTTATTTCTTCTTGTCTGATTGCTGGGGCTAGGACTTCCAGTACTATGTTGAGTCAGAAAGGTGAAAATGGACATCCCTGTCTTTTTCCCAGTCTTAAGAAGAAGTCTTGTAGTTTTTCCCTATTGAGTACGATGCTGGCAGTGGGTTTGTCATAGGTGGCCTTTATTACATTTAGGTAGGTTCCCTCTATTTCCACTTTGCTGAGAGTTTTTATCATAAATGGGCATTGGATTTTATCAAATGTTTTTCTGCATCTATTGATATGATCATATGGTGTTTATGCTTCATTTTGTTTATGTGATGAATCACATTTATTGAATTGCAAATGTTGCACCAACCTTGCATTCCTGGAATAAATCCCTCTTGATCATGGTGTATGATCAATGGTCTTTTTGATGTATTACTGTATTCAGTTTGCTAATATTTTGTTGAGGATTTTAGCATCTATGTTCATCAGGGATATTGGTCTATAATCTTCTCCTCCCCCCCTTTTTTTTTTGTAGTGTCTTTATCTGGTTTTGGAATTAGAATACAGCTGGCCTTGTAAAATGAACTTGGAAGCCTTCCCTCTGCTTAAATTTTTGAAACAGTTTGAGGAGAGGTGTTAGTTCTCAGAATGTTCGGTAAAATTCACCAGTGAAGACGTCCAGTTCAGAACTTTTGTTTTTTGGGAGTTTTTTTATTACTGCTTCCATTTCAGTAGGTGTAATCTGTCTGCTCAGATTCTCTGATTCTTCCTGACTTATTTTTGAAAGATTGTATGTTTCTAGGAATTTATCTATTTCATCCAGATTGTCTAGTTTGTTGGCATATAGTTAGTTGTTCATAGTATTTTCTTACAATCTTTTGTAATTCTATGGTGTCAGTTGTTACTTCTCTTTCACTTCTGATTTGATTTTTTGGGGTAACCTCTCTTTTTTTCTTGATGAGTCTGATTAAGTCTGTCAATCATGTTTATCTTTTCAAAGAACTAGCTCTTGGATTCATTGATTGTTTCATTTTTCTAAGACTCTATTTTGTTTATTTCTGCTCTGATCTTTATTATTTCCTTCCTTCTACTCATTTTGGGCTTTATTAGTTGTTCTTTTTCAAGTTCCTTTAAGTGTGAAGTTAGCTCATTTATTTGAGCTTTTTCTTGTTTTTTGAGATAGGCCTGTCATGCTATGAATTTCCCTCTTACAATCATTTTCCTAGTGTCCCAGATTTTGGGTTGTAGTGTTCTCATTTTCACTTGTTTTGGGATATCTTTTGATTTCTTTCTTGATGTCATTGTTGACCCATTCATTGTTTAATAACATGTTATTTAGCTTCCATGTCTTTGTGTGTTTTTCGGTGTTCTTCTTATGATTGATTTATTGTTTCATACCATTGTGGTCAGAGAAGATGATTCGATTTCAGTCTTCTTAAATTATTGAGACTTGTTTTGTGTCCTAGCATGTGGCCTATCCTAGAAAATGTTCTAGGTGCACTTGAAAAATATGTATATTTTTCTGCTTTGGGGTGAAATTCTCTGAATTTCATTGGATTGAAATTCCAATGTATCTGTTCAATCCAGATGGATTGAATTCAAATGGATTGAACCCCTACAATCTGGATTGTACAATACAATACAGATCAATACAATCTGGATTGTATGGGTTCAATCCATTTCATACCAAGACCCTTATATGTGCTGCCTTCCAGAGACCCATCTCAGATTGAAAGATACACACAGACTAAAAGTAAACGACATTTGATCTAGTGTGTCATTTAAGACCACTGTCTCCTTGTTGATATTCTGTCTGGAAGTCCTATCCATTGAAGTCAGTGGGGTGTTAAAATCCCTGACTATGACTGTATTTCTGTCCATCTCTCCCTTTTTGTCCATCAAGATTTGCTATGCATATTTATATGCTCCTACATTGGGTACATAAATGTTTACTATGGTTATATCCTCCTGCTGAATTGTTCCCTTTATCATTATGTAACATTCTTCTTTGTCTCTTACCATACTTGGTTTTAAAGTCTATTTTGTCAGATGTAAGTATTGCTACCCCATCTTTTTTTCCTTTTCCATTTGAATGAAATATCTTTTTCCATCCCTTTATTTTTAGTCTGTGTGTATCTTTCAATCTGAGATGGGTTTCTGGAAGGCAGCATATATATGGGTCTTATTTTCTTATCCATTCAGCTATCCTATGTCTTTTAGTTGGAGCATTTAAGCCATTTACTTTTAATACATACATATTGATAAATATGTATGTAGTGCCATTTTATTATCAGACTGTTTTCTTATTTTTTTTCTTTTTCATCATCTCCTTCTCCTTCTCTTCCTTCTTCTTGTTCTTAAATCAAGCCCTTTAAAAATTTGTTGCAGTATTGGTTTGGTGTTAACAAACTCCTGTGGCTTTTTCTTGTCTGGTAAGCTGTGGGAGAACTTAGTCCTGCAGAGTTTCTCCTGGCTGCTGCAGATGAGAACTAATCATCCTGGACACAATTTTGTTGTTCTGGCAGGAAACAGGGTAGCAATTCCCTCTAGTGGGAATGCCCTGAGCCCTTCTCCCAAATGGCTTTTATTGGGAATGGTATGTGTAGGTGTATCCATGCACAGTTCACCAATCAATGTCAAAAGGCTATAGTCATACAAAAACAGGTATTATCTATAGATAACAATTGAAGAAACACAGAGATTCATCACAGGTCAGGGTCTGTGAGACATGCTGATGCCAGATGGTCTTTAAAATGTGTTTCATGAGATAAGGAGTTTATTCCTTATGTCATAAACTTAAACAACCAGTTTATATCAACAAGGCTTATCACTAGGCAGAGCAAGCTTCAAAGGATAAAATGTACATTTCAGGCCTGATTCCCACGGGAACCCTTGGTATTAGAGTTGGACCATGCCTGCCACCTATGTTACCTGGTTTTCCAGGGAGACTTACTAGCCCCTTTCAGGGCCTACTCTCATGGGGCTACAGTCTCCAAAACCACACAAAGAGTGGTTCCCAATAGTGAGCTCCCTATTTCTCCTTCAATTTTATTTTTTAAAGATTTTATTTATTTTTAGAGATAGGGAAAAGGAGGGAGTAACAGGGATAGAAACATCAATGTGTGGTTGCTTCTAGCACACCCAATACTGGGGACACAACCTGCAATCCAGGCATGTGCCCCGACTGGGAATCAAACCAGCAATGCTTTGGTTTGCAGGCCTGCCCTCAAGCCACTGAGCCATACCACCCAGGGCCTCTCCTTCAATTTTAAATGATAGTCTTGCTGGGTAAAGAGCCTTGTGGTAGTCATTGCTTTTCATCACCTCGAATATTTCACACCACTCCCTTCTAGCCTGAAATGTTTCCCTTGAGTAATCAGATGACAATCTAATGGGTGTGCCCTTATAGGTAACTACCTGCTTTTCTCTTACAGCTTTTAGGGTTCTCTCCTTGCCTTTAAGCCTTGTCATTTTAATTATGATGTGTCTCAGTGTAGGCCTCTTTGGGTCCAACTTGTTTCAGACTCTCTGAGCTTCTTGGATTTGTGTATCTTTTTCCTTCACCAGATTACGGAAATTTTTGGTCATTATTTCTTCAAATAAGTTCTTGATCCCTTGTTCACTCTTTTCTCCTTCCAGTATTCCCATGATGCAAATATTGTTATGTTTCATATTGTCCCAAAGATTTCTTAAGCTCTCCCCACTTTTTTAAATTTTTTTTTTCTTTTTGCTGCTCTGCTTGGGTGTTTTTTCCTACCTTGTCTTCCAAATCACTAATTTGATCCTCTGGTTCAGCTAACCTACTGTTTATTCTTTCCAGTACATTTTTTGTTTTAGATATTGCATTCTTTATTTCTGACTGGTCCTTTTTAATGGTTTCTATGTCTTTTTTAATGCTGTTGAGTATCCTTATAATCATTATTCTAAACTATCTGATAAATGGTCGCCTCCATTTCATCTAGTTCTTCTTCTGGAGAATTCACTAGTTATTACATTTGGGCTCTTTTTTTTGGTTTGTTTTCCCATTTGGGCTGCTTTTTTTGTGCTCGTTTCTCTGTATTAGGTCAATCTGCATACTCTGGTGAAGTCCTATGTCAAACACTGACTGTGACTGGCCCTGGGCAATCTGTTTGGAGCTAACAACCATCAGCAGCTTGTGGCTCCCTCTGCTGGGCCTGTTTGTGGTGCACCAAGACCAGCTTTAACCAGCACTGGGCCCAGAATGGGGTCAGCTAAAGTCTCAGAGCTCCCAGAGATCTGTCTCTGCCTGCTGTCTTTTTGTAGGGTTAATCAGTGAAAGTCTTCCAGCTGTACTCCTCAGCAGCCCTGCTTAAGCTCTATAGGGTGGGACAAGAGTGATTCCTGTGGGTGGGGCTATTGTTTCCTTCAGACTGGTACCACTGGAAGGGAGTGTTCTGCCTGAGAAAAATAGCCCCTATAGTATGAGGAATGACTCAGCACAGGGATCCTGGTGGCTGTTCCTTCAGCTCTTTCCCCAGAGCCATCAACCCCTGACTCTCCTCATGCATCTCTAGTCCACTCTGTCCTCCCTCTGCCAGAGCCCAGAGTAAGTGGCTGCAAATGGAATTTTGTGCACTGGGCCTTTAAGTCACTCTTTGCTTCTCTAGGTGTCTCTCCCTGGTAGACACAAACCCTGCTGCTTTTCATAGCCATATGTAATTTGGGTTCCTTTCCCATTTCTAGTACTGTAAACTAGGGAGCCCAGCTTGGAATTTATAGACCCCACACTTCTCAGGGGGACCCTCTCAGCCACTGAAATATCCCTCCAGGACTTTAGCTGCCACCTGTGGGAGCCCATCCAGCTCTCTTGTGCCTCCTCGTCATTCTGTTCCAGCCTCATTTTGGTGATGTGACTTCAATATGTTTGTGGTCATGAGGCTTCTCTCTAACTAGTGTTCAGTTGGTTATTCAGGATGTTTTTCTATAATTTAGTCATAATTCCAGTTTGGTGCTAGAAGGAGGTTAGTGTAGCTTCCACTTATTCCACCACCATTTGGGACTCCAACACACTTCTGATTAAGGAGAAATATTGGGCAATACAGAATTGCCTCATTGCTCTTGAATCCATATGAAAGACCAAGATTAGTTTGGTCACCTTATTTTCCTTTAGGCATCAAGCCCTTTTTACATAAGTAATGGAAAAGTTCAATCAATTTCCAAGAGAATACACAAGGACAACTATATTCGAGAATGAGAGAAGATAACACTTTTAAGAACCCTGAATAATTGAAACAATGTACAACATTGGTGATTTTGTCTTTATAATTCTTTTTCAAAACAAAGATTCCATCTCTATTCCTCTCCAGGAAAAAAAAAAAAAAAAAAAAAAACTGGATATCCAAGCATACAGAAATTATTCTATGAATTACATTTCTAACAGCCTGGCAATGCCTTTGTGTGAAACATCAGCCAAGAAATCATTTCAATCAATTCCCTGTATGTGGGCATAGATGCTCCCAGGAAATGGGGACAGCTAAGCATTTGATTTGCAGGTTCTCTTTTCCCCCAAAGAGGTCTTTGAGAAGGAACAATGAAATCTCAACTAGTAACTCCACAGCGAACTCACAATAACAGGATTTCTTAACCTCAGCACTATTGACATTTTGGACTGGATAATTGTTTGTTGTGGGGCTGTCCTGTGCATTGCAGGATGGTTAGCAGAATCCCTGGCTTCCACCCACTAGATGCCAATAGCATCCCCACCACCACCGCAACTAGGTTGTAATGAGGAAGGCAGGCTACTCCCTGGACTCAGCTGCCAGGAAGCCAAGATTTGCTTAACTGCCCTCAGTACCTTCCCTACCCCTTAGGCCAAACAGACAATCAACAACTAAACTAAAGGGTGTCACTGACTATAAGATTTATTTCAGGGGGCTTAGGGTCTTCCCCTTTGTTCATTCATACAAACTAGCAAGGAAAACTGCCCTTTTGGTGACTTTCCCTCATTGAAATACTAAAAAACACACTCCTGGGTGGGGATTTAACATCCTAATGAGACATGATGCAAGAAAAAGCATGTAGTTCCTCTAAGCAAGGGCCAAAAAGCCCCACCTCTACATACTTAAACGTCACTTTTCCTGCTTAAGCCTCTTTACAATTCTCCCCAGCCTTCGGGAAGCAGCCTGTTTTCTTTCCCTTTACCGTGCTGGCTTTCTTGTGTACAAGCTAATTAATCCTTCTTTCTCTGTATCAGTTTGTAGTGATCTTTTCTGATTTCTATCTAGGGCACCAGTAACAATAACTCTCCCAGGGGACAAAATTGTCCTACATGAGACCACTGCCCGGAAAGCAGCAAACTTCAGCAGTACTGATTTTACTTGAGAATGAACTTGGAGTATTAGGTCCCATGCACCCCTGAACCACATGTCACTCATTCTTACTAACGTTCACCTGGGCAACTGGTCACCTTGTAAAGTGAAATTAGCTCAACCCTAACCACATATAGAAAAATAATGAACACGTAATTGCATCACCATAGACAAAAAGGCATGTGTTTATATTTATTACTTTAATTTAAAACAACTCACTAGGACAAAAACCATACAAGTTCCTTGTCTGATGCTGGACTTTTCGGATTTCCTCCTAATTCATGGCAGCTCCTCCTACAGCTTCTTAGACAACTCCTCCTCTTCTTCTTACCCCACCTATCAAACTCCTAAGATCACATACTTGAGACCTCATGTTTTCTCTATATATACCCATAGCTTTAACTACCACCTTTATCCTGATGATTCCAAAGTTCTGTGTTTGGCTAGACTTCCACTCTGAATTCCAGACTTGTATATCTGACTATCTACTTGACAGCTTTCTTGGATATCTCCCAACATCTTACACTTAACAAAATTTTTTAAAACTCTTGCTTTTTCTCCCCCAAATTATTTCATGTCTATTCTTCCCCCATTTAAGAAAATGGTACCAACATCCCTGAAGTTGTCACATCAGAAACCTAGAAGTCATCCTTAAGTGTCCTCTCCCTCTTCGCTCCCTGAAAACTTAACTATTAGCACATCCTAAATCCATCCACATCTTCTCTATCCCTCCTCTGCTGCTACTACTGCCTCAGACTTGGGGCCATTCCACTGCTTAACTCCAGGAAAGAAGCATTATTTATATTGTTGTGTAAGTGAGTGGTACCCCCTAAAGTTGGGCATTAATAAACTTGCAAGACCATAACCATCAGTTCAGACTTCCTAATCCAAGTTACCAACATCTCTCACCAGAATGAATACAACTTCCTAACCGTATGCTCTGCTTCTATTCTGTCCCTAATAATTCATTTTCCAAAAAACAACCAAGAGTGATCTTTTAAAAAATGTATATCAAGTCATATTACTCTGCAACTTAAAACCCTTTGGTAGTTTCTCATTATTCTTCACACAAAACAATCCAAACTCCTTTCTGTGACTCCAGGGCTTGCCCAATCTAGGTCTTCAAAATCTCTTCAGTTTTATCTTTTGACCCCTTTGTTCCATTCTAACAAATTTTTGTGTTCCCCAAATATAACAAATCCTTTCCTGCCCCAGGGCCTTTTCACATGCTGCTCTCAGCACCTGGAACACTCCTTCCACTCTTTCCCCCAACATTCACACTACTGAATCCTTCTCATTTTTCAGTCTCAGTTTAAGTAGACCTGACCTACCATTATAAATAAGGTGCTTTCCATAGCACAGGCTCTCAGAATACTCTTCACATTTTAACCACCTAATGCCATCTTTTTTTGTTCATAGCTGCATTCCCAGAACTAAGCTTCACACTAGGATCATATTTGGCACCCAGCAAACGTTTCTTAAGTTACATGAAAACATGAATCTCACCACTAGCAGATAATCATTGTTAAAGTTTTGGTGTATGCCATTTCTAGGCCTTAATCATATTTAACTTTAATAATCATGTCTCTTCATTAACTCTAGAATGAAGAATCTAGTAAAAAAGTATATGGACACTTAAAAAGTATATATGATTCTGGTATCAGCTCAGATATGATTTCCCTAGGGTCTCCTTTGATTGGCATGACTGAGACCCTACCTTCAGTAACTACTACATAATATTGTTTTATTTCTTTATGGCATCACCACCAGCCAAATCACCTTTTATTTGTTTGTTTTCCTGTATGCCCTGACTAAAATGTAAGCTACAAAGGCAGGGAATAAATTCATCTCACTTAATGCTGAATACTCAATGCCTTAACAGTCTCTGGCTAAGAGGAAGAACTCAATATATGTTTGTTGAATGATGAATGAATATCTGACATTTATCCACCCAGAAAGCATTCTGAGCCAGATGTAAACTATCAGGTGGTTTTAAGGAGGAGCCCTTTAATTGCATTTAGCATTTCAAGGCCATCATTAGCCTCACAGAGGCACTGACATGCTAAAGATGGGCTCTGTCCACAGCTGTCCATGTACTTGGCTCCAACTCTTGCAGAATTTAGAGTGACATTTGTACTGACACAGGATGAAGCCTTGTCCTCTCTGGTCTGAAAAGGGAGCTCCATGTCTCATCTGTCGAGGACAGTAACTCTGCTCCCTCCATTGGTTGATCAGACTAATAGCAAACTTCGTCCAGAATCAGTATGTTGATGCTGCAGTGTCACGACCCCATGACTTAAAAATGAAGATGGTACCAAGGGAAGTAGCAGAGCCAGAGAATGAGACCAAGACTTGTCTTGAGCCAGAGGAGATGGAAGAGAGTCCAGGAAATACTAACACACAATACATTCAGTGTTTTCCTTTTTCTTACTCTAATCCTTGGCAGTATGGCTCACTTTACCAGCCTGACTAGAGTTAAAAAAAATGATGCTTCATTGTCTCAGCTGATGATGCTGCAAACCAGATGTCACAGACTGGTGGCTCCTGGGCCAGTTCCAGCTCATAGATACGTTCTATTTGGCCTTCATGGCATTTTTAAATTTTTTGAATTATTGGCTAAAAAAATTTAATTGGAAAATTTGTATTAGAAAAACTAATTTCTGGCTTCTCTTGGAAAATTAGGTCTAGCAACACTAACCCCATATTCCTATATGCTTGATGGGCCCTGCAGGGTTTGGGGAAGGTATGTATCTCCAGATCCCACATTTCCTACCTGGTCCCTTCACTCATTTATAACACCTTCCTAACCCCTAAAGGCATTTGAATTCGTTATACCCACTTCTCAAAGGAGAAGATGACTTATTCCCCTGACCTCAGATTTCCAAAGAAGAGTGCCTATCAAGACGATTTCCCACACACACCTTGGGAAGGCCTCCAAAGAGTTAGTTTTAACCTCTAACGCCACCCTGTCCTCCCTCCTCTCTACAGGGCAAAAGTAATTAATCTAATTGGTAGGATCCCTGAAGATCTGTCCACCAGTGGATGGACTCAGTTTGCCTCACAAGCAAGGAAAGGGGCTCCACCCACTCTCTTGGTTCAGTAGCCCCCATAGAGGTCTGAGGTGAGAAAGCCAGACTTCTTCTCTGCTTTCAACCACCCCCAGATCAGGCCTCGGGGCCCTCTCTGGCTTTTTTCTGAGTACCTCAAGATCCTAAAGCAGATAATGATCCTCCATTGAGTTGACAGGGTGAGATAATTTCAAAACTGCATTGCTACCCAATGCTATCGGTGGATTGGTCAAGACATAGATATCGAAGGTAATAGAAGACATCAGATCCAAGCTGTCTTCTCAAGTCTAGTTTCACCAGGGAACTCCATTCTTTGGGACTTGACAAGTCTTTAGTCTTAGTAATAAATACGATACTTCATTTTTCCATCTAGCTCCTTGTGAGTGTCCTCTTCTGATTAGAATGGGGACAGTAGCCGGCAGTGTTATTCAGAAACCTCATTCTCCAATATGTTTTAAAACACAGTTCTTAGGTTTGGGGCCTTCTTAAAGACACACGTAAATATGTGCGTCTTCCTGGAGCACTCAAAGCATTTTACTCAAAGATTTTTGAAGCATGTTTTCAAGTTTCTGAGCTCCTAAAAGTTTTTTTCATAGGCATACTCAAGCACAATTATCTGAATATCATTTTCCCAGGTTGACTAATGTTATTGAGTTTTTCACATTTGAAATTATGATGCATATAACTTTTATGTGCAGGGAAGTAATTGGATAATTAGGTGCTTTCAGTTATTAGGGTATAATCTAAAGATGTATTGAAGTGAGTAGAATTTACAAGGGGAGCAAAGAATATGATGTCACTGGGTTTCCACATGGCTGGTGGTGATCCAAAGGATTTGATGAGCTTGAGCAAGGATTTCTCTGAGTAAGTCTGAGGATCTATGCACAGCTACACTGTTATGATGTTTTTTTACTATATATACCAGTTTTTTTGTGTTTTATTTTCTCAGCTTACATCCATTTCCCACAACAGTGAGCAATTGATAACACAAACATAACAAAACACTTTTGTTTGTTTGATTGATTTCAGTGTCACTCTTCATGTACCTTTTTGCAGATAATAACTTAAAAATTGCACTGTCAACTTGGAATATGCCTTAGGTTTTAAAAACCAGAAGCTTGAAGAGTAAGCATAAAACCAGTGAAAACAAGCACAATAATCAGAGAAATTTAAAATAACCTGTAATCAACTCTTGCCACAAAAGACCAACAGCAAAAACAAAAATCTCTTTCCCCATCAAAACTCCTGGACTAGTGATAGGTTACAGTTATAAATGTAGACAATAGGGGTTGAAGCCAAATATACCTACTTAAAATGACTGTTATAGATGAACATCCAACAATGCCCATATTTTTTTCTCTAAATACCATTCCCTGATTTAAAAAAAAAGGAACTCAAGATTTATATAGAAATAGCTAACTTGAGTCTGGGGCATAAAATGTACAGGATGAAGCTGGAATGTTTTATGTCTAAAAGAAAAGAAGCTATTGAAACTTAATGAGGTCCAGTCAAAAGATACAGAGCCTAACCCAGCCTGAAGGAGCTCCTACTAAAACAAGATGTTTTATTCATACAAAAGGCTATTATTGTGCCAGTTATTTATCTATTGCCTCTCAGCTGTAAGTTTACCCTCTATGCTCTCTATTAGATGCTAATTGGGACTCTGCAAACAAATTTCAAACTCCCGCGCTAGCTGGCTTCTTGTTAGTGTCTACTAATAGGAGATTCTACAAGAGGAAGAGGTAAGAGTCTCTTTCTGTCTTCCTTCTCTTATCAGTGTCATTCCAGCAGCATTCCAGCTCCAATCTCCAGTTTCTGTCCACATTCCCAGTGCCAGCCCTCCTGCAGCCCTTCCTTTCTGAGTTTCTAGGCCCTTTTCATCATGTGAGGAAGAAACCAGATCTTTAACCCACCGATAAATGAAAAAAATGTCAATTAATGGTTTGGCCATTTGCTGTTACTTTCTCTAATGATCACAATATTGTTCTATAGGCTGTTAATTATATTAACTGTTAATTTATATCATTCTTGATTATAAAATAACTAAGGAATTTTTCCACAACAATTTATAAGTTATATTTTTGTCAAATATGACAATGCACAAAAAAAGTTTGCATTTGAGTATACATGGCTTCATTTTATAATCACACACTTTGAAGACATCAGCAATGACTGTGTTATTGACTAATAACACTTTGTCCCAAACAGCTTTTCCCCTACCCTTTGGTTTCTCATTGTTCAGTGGGATGATTTTTAAAAGGTAACATCATTTTAGGTGGTTTTAATACTAGCTTTTGACTAAAACTAGGAGACACCTTGAAAACATATGCAATTACACAGCTATCTACTGAGGGAAGCTGTTGGTTAGAGTTTTTCAAACTCAAGACTAAATTGCTATGTTTCTTCTCAGAGATTAAAACCTGGAAAAGGTGAATTGGTTCCTTGCTCAATGTCAAGGAGAGAGATATGGAGTTGTTCCATATAGCTGTTTCTTTCCAAGCCTGAACAATTTCAGCAACAGCTGTAAGGTCAAACTAGGGACAACTTTCACACCAGTGAGAAGCCACAGCAATAGAAATGGCAGCAGGAGTTGGAGGATGAAGGTTCGTCATGGAGAGTATGAACTACCTGTGACTCTTAGTTCATTTATATGTGATAAAAATGACAGCCGCAGTAATGCTAAAAACCAACAGACACTTTCCTCACTGTAAAAGTTCTATGATGAGTATTTCCTGGGACAGTCCTATAGCTCAGACCTTTTGTGTGTGACCCAAGTAATGTGACTTCTCCACTAGAGTGTACACTTGTCTAAATTGCCACCAGAGCCCTGTCCAGATGGGTCAGTTGGTTGGAGCTTCATCCCATACACCAAAAGGTTGCAGGTTTAATCCCTGGTCAGGCTCGCTCTCTCTCTCTCTCTCTCTATCGCTCTCTCTCATATTCACTCTCTCTCTCTTTCTCCACACCCCTATATTTTTCTCTTGCCCTCCCCTCCCTCTGTTTCTCTCTCTATCTATCTATCTCCCAAATCCATAAACATATCCTCTGGTGAGAATTTTTTTTAGACTTTGTTTATTTACCTTTAGAGGAGAAGAGAAGGAGAGAGGGAGAGAAATGTCAATGTATGGTTGCCTCTCATGTGTCCCCTGCTGAGAACTGTCCTGCAACCCAGGCATGTGCCCTGACTGGGAATCAAACCATGATCCTTTGGTTTGCAGGCCCACACTCGATCCACTGATCAACACCAGCCAGGGCTGGTGAGAATTTTTTTTAAAAGTGGCTGTACTGCTCCACTTCTCTGGCAGTTTCTGTGGACTTCTTACCTTTGTGGATAACCTGACATGCCTCACCATCCAGTGAATAAACCATCCCTTTTCTGTCCATTCAACCCAAACTGTTAAATCAAGGCAGAGAAGAGAGAGGGTCTGGGTACTAAACATTTATCCATTCTCAGCTCTCTTCAAATCAGCTAATTAAATAAGCAGAGTGGTCTTTGAAATTCATCAAGCTGACCATAAAAATCTTCAATGTCTTCACATTGTATTTTAAACTTTTTAATCCTCACCCAAGGATATATTTATTGATTTGTGAAAGAGAAAGAAAGAGGAGAGAGAGAGAGAGAGAGAGAGAGAAACATCCATGCAAGAAACATTCCCTTTGTGGCCTGACTATGAATCAAATCTGCCACCTTTTGATATACAGGATGACACTCCAACTGTGAGCCACCCAGCCAGGGCTTCACATTGCAATTTAAACAAACTGTAGATCTCTGACCATGGCCCAGGGAACCTTAAAGATCTGGTCCCAAATGAGTCTCATTTCACTCTCTGTGTTCTAGCCACACTGGCCTCCTCTTCGTTGCTCAGAAACATGAGCTTTTCCTGACAAGGATTCTTGACACATTCTCTTCCCTCTGTTTAGAAATCTCTTCCACAGTTCTTTGTAGGCTTGCTCCTTTTCATTCAGCAAGTTTCTAAAAAAAAAATGTTTCAGGAAATATACTCTGACCACCCTATCAAAAGTATCCTATGCTGTGACCTATCACAGTATCATGTACTTTTCTAAACACTACTCACAGTTTATAATTATACATTTAGGAAATTATCTGATTAATATCCATCTTCGCTGCTAGATGGTAAGCTCTATGAGAGTAGAAACCACAACTACCCAGCCTAAGTGTTGGAAAATGTCTTCTGTATCAGATCAAATAATAAATATTCTGGGTTTTGCAGGCCACACGACCTCTGTCACAACTATTCAACTCTATTGTCTCTGTGTAAAAGTAGTCACAAATATTCACAAATTAATAAGTTTGTGTCTGTGTTCTAATAAAACTTATTTACAAGCTCATGCGATGGGCCTACTAGTCATAGTTTAGAGATGTCTAGTCTAGCTCATTGTTATAGCCTCAGTGTCTTGCACAACACCTATCACAGGGTAACTGAACCAAATAGTCATTAGATGAATGAAAGAATGAATGACCCTAAATCCAGTTTAGGCTAACATTTGGATAAGCTTGGGCTTCATAATTGGATTTTTCTCCATACTAAACTCTTTTTTCAAGTCAATTTCATTTCTTTCTCTTCAACATTTCCCAACCTGACTTTCATTTACAGTTTGACAAGTCACTCTCCCTC
>PVKM010024885.1:0-20246 GCA_004027735.1 Carollia perspicillata
CTTCATTGCCTGTCCAGGTTTACCGAAAGAAAGGTACAATAAGGATAATCAATAAACAAAACAAAACAAAACTGAGACTTACCACTGTGTGATAGGTCAAAACCACAAGTGGAAATCAATTAATTACAACCTGATAGAAATGGGTCCTCAGAATAGCACCAGTATCTTCATGTGTAACACAGCATACGCCATGTTGGATCAGGATGAGCAAATACAAAATGTGTCCCAAGAGCAGTCCCTGGCCCAAAAATAGAACAGAGGAGTTGTGCAAATTGACATGCTGGTAAACACAATTGACATATCAACATGTGAAAAAAGCCTGTGGGATGTAACCCTGAGGTGGCACGACTTACTTTTACAATTAATGATTACAGAGTTGATCCAGGCAAATGCAGCATGTCCTCCAAAAGGTTTCCTTGAAGCCTCTGCTCCTGTTACAAAAAGTGATTGCTGTTTAAGAAATGTTTGGAATTCATGACTCCTTTACATGCTGCAAAGGAAAGCAGAGAATTCTTTGTTTACTATTGTTTTATCATCATTTTGTATGTCTAAAATAGGTTTATTGAAGATAATCTACATACAATAAAATGTACCAAATTTAAGTCTGATGGCAAGTGTAAACACCACCTCAATACAAATATGAAACTCCATTCTCCATTTCATTACTCCAGATGGTCTCCTCACGTCCTTTCCCAGTCACATCTTTCTCTAGTAACCACTGGTCTGTCTTCTAGCACTATAGATCACAGGCAGATAACCACTAATCTATTCTAGAACTTCATATAAGTGGAATAATTTGGCATATGCTCATGTGTGGCTTCTTTCACACATCATGTCTTTTAGGTTCATCCACGTTGTGGCATGTATGAGTAGTTGGTTCATTTTATTTTATTGTTCAGTACTTTTGAATCACTATATAGTATTATTTTGTTTCTTGAATTTTATATAAATGCTATTATACTGTACTTTTACAACTTTTTTAAATTGTTGTTCAATTACAGTTGTCCTGGTTTCCCCCCTGCTGCTCTCCCCTGCCCTGTGCATATCTCCCCCACCCTGGGGCAGCCACAGTCAGTCCCCACCCTGTTGTCCATGTCCATGGATTCTTCATACATGTTTTTTGACTTGGCCTTTCCCCTTCTCATTTATTCAATTTATTTGGTATGTATAACATTACATTGTAAGAATATCCCACAGTTATCTTCATAATTTTTGATACCATTATTATACTAAAATCTGGGACATCATTTTATTTTTTTATTGATATTCTATTACAGTTGTCTCAATTTTCCAGCTTTGTCCTCCTCTACCTGGCCCACCCCACAACTCCCGAAGTCAATCCCTACACCATTGTCCATGTCCATGGGTCATTCATACATGTTTTTCAGCTAGTCCCTTCCAATGCTGGTGATGGGACATCATTTTAAAGCTGCTTTTTAGGGTCATCACTATCATCAACATTATTATGCTGTGTATATATGCAATATCCAACTTTTTAATGAATAACCAATTATTATTTCTCTATATATCAACATACAACCTGCATAATATTATTAATGCACAAATTTGTTCCCCAGAGTTAAAAGTATTGATTGATATTCATTCTTCATAAGTTTAATATATTAAATTCAGTTTCTTCCTCAGACAAAACACTCTGGACACTTATTCTAAAACCAGTAACTAAGGTCTAAAAATAGATTTTAAATTGTTTACCATCTCTGTTAGTAATTTTATCTTCTTTTTCAGATACAATTTTACACCTAACTAAAATGCCAAGGAAATTTCTCCAACTACCTTATATATATTTTTTCAATGAAATTTTTCCTAAGTTGAATTTTTCCTGTAGTGGACAGACAGGTAGAAAAATAGATAGATGAGGATGAGAAGATGGTGGTAAGGTAGGTGGGAGGAGAGCCCAGTTCTCCCTGTGCCCAGCTGGAACACCTAGCAGATCTTCTGAGGAACAGAGTGAACGGCCAGTGGAATCCCAGCTAATATGAAGTTTGGAGGGCAAAAATTGTAGATGACATTGAAAAACAGACAATGAAGAGATTGTGCTGGGACAGTAAGGTACCTGGGATCTGTGCAGGGTCCTAGGCTGCTGTGGTCCCCTGGCCTGGTGCCTGCCACAGGATACTGGGAGGAGAGTTAGATCACCAGCTCCCTCCCTACCAGAGCAGGGAGGGAAGCCTGGCACCAGGAGGGACCTGGATGTTGGAAGTCACTGTGGGGGGATAAAGAAAAAGTGGAAGACACATAGAGGCAGTACACACCCACTGGGACAGTGGACACTGGCATCTGAGAAATTGAAGTGTGGGGTTACATCTGGAGAAAGGAGGAGTTGAGCTGCATCGGACCCCGACTCTGATAGTCTCTAGACTGGTTGGAAAGTTGGGCTGTGTGAAAAGCTATGAGCTTGTCAAGAATGGCTGGCAGCTGCTTTGTAATGAACTCTTGAGCAGCAGCTGGCTCACCCTGAGGGTGATTTGAGCTGCACATGCCCAGAGACGGAGTGGCTAAGTAGAACTGTGCTCCCAAGCTTGTCCCTTCTGCACTCCCAGAGGCTGAGTGGCTGAGTGGAACAGTGCACCTGACATTGACTTTTGCTGTATTCCCAGAGACCGAGTGGCTGATTTGAGCCTGGCAGCTCATGGAGGACCTGGGCCAGAGTCTGGGGAACTGTGAATATTGCACCCCAGACCTGGTCCCCATCCCCTCAAAACCATAGGAAGGGAGAAAAGTGAAGCCCAGACCCCTCTTCCTGTCACATCTAGGAAGACCAACAGAACTCACTCAACAGGTTTAATGTCAGCAGGAGGCTTATTTTTTTCTATTCCTCTCTTTTTTCCCCCATTTTTTTCTTCCCCAAAGTGAGACAATAAGATATGGAGTTATGAAATGTCCAGAGACAGATCCAAAAGTGGAGCACAAAGCTAACCCCCAAAATTGAGAAACTGAGACAAATGTCACTTTGCTATCCCATAGAGCTGGCATTTTATTGTTTATGTATGTTATTATTATTATTTTTTCATAATTTTACCACTTTTATTTTATTAGTATTTTTTTTTAATTTCTCTTATTTTGGTTTAGTTTTCCTTGTTTTATTTCCCCATTTAATTGCATTGTTTGACTGATTTTCCCTATTCTCTCTGTATTGTATTTTAATTTTCCTTCTTTCACTTCATTCATGTACCAATAACACACTATTCTTAGTCTGGTACTTTCTATTCTGGTTATCCAAATCATATATTTCTTGTCATATTATGGTTTTTCCAGTGTTATTGTAAATCATTGTTGTTCCATACAATTGTACATACTATATAACAAACCTCCCTGATCTTAGCCCACTTCACTTTATTCCTGAACATTATTGTTGTGGTTAACTCTATTCCTTCTCACACTACACCTACTTTCTATCCTTATATCTCATCATTTAACACAAGTGCTCTGTTTTTGGGATTCATTTCACAATTCTCCTCCCCTCTAACAAGAGTCTCATCTCTTTTTTTCACCTTTTATAAAAATTGGCTAGTTGGGTGAAACATCGCAGTCAATACTATACTTATCCAAAGAATCTCCTATCTCTTCTCTACTTGCTGGTACTTTAAATCCTAGAAAATACTCTCCCACTTTCTTAATCTGTTTTGCCTACCCCCTGCCACTGATCACATACAACAATAGATGGGAGGTGCGAACATTAGTATACCTGCCAGAGGAGAGAAACCACCAACAAAGGAACCACCAAAAGGTAAAAACCCAAGTACAACAAGACAGCCCATACAAACAGAAGAAAGGGCAAACCCAGAGCATCCAGACAAGGAGATCAAAGAGACATCACTGAACTCCAAAGAATTTCTACCACAGAAGTTCACCCTACAAAGACAGCTAGCAAAGTGTAACATAAGCAAACACAGAAACAAACAAAAAGAGTCACCTAAAATCAGGAGACAAAAAAAAGAACATGCAATAAAGAGGAATGGAAGACTCCCCACCAAAAGAGCTAAATGAAATGGAGGTAACCAAACTATCAGATGTAGAATTCAAAATAATGGTTATAAAGATGCTCGAGGAACTCATAGACTAATACAAGGAGCTTACTGAGAACTACAACAGTATGAAAAAGGAAATAGAAACTATAAACAAAAACCAGGAAGGAATGAACAATAAAATCTTGAAAAAAATACATACTAGAAGGAATTACAAGCATGCTGGATGAAGTAGAGAATTGAATCAGTGAGTTGGAACACAAGTTAGAAAAAACACCCACAAGGAGCAAGAAAAGAAAAGGAAACTAAGAAAGAACAAACAGGAGGTAAGGAAGATTCAAGACAATATGAAACATAATAATATCCATATAATAGGGATACCAGAAGGAGAAGAAGAAGAGCAAGGGATAGAAAATCTATTTGAAAAAGTAATGATGGAAAACTTCCCTAATTTTATGAGAGAAAAAGTCACACAAATCCAGGGAACACAGAGAGTCCCATCAAGAGTAACTCATAGAGGCCCACTTCAAGACACATCATAATTAAAATGGCAAAATTTCAAAACAAAGACAGAATCTTAAAGGCAGTAAAGGAGAAACAAGAAGTAACATACAAGGGAGCCCTGATAAGGTAAGCTTCTGACTTCTCAATGTAAACACTCCAAGCCAGAAGAGAATGGCAAGAAATATTCCAAGTAATGAAAACCACAGGCCTGCAACCAAGACTACTTTATCCACCAAGGCTCTCAATTCAAATGGAAGGCCAAATAAGGAGCTTCCCAGATAACAGAAGTCTAAAAGAATACATTTCCACCAAACCAGCTCTGCAAGACATGCTTATGGACTGCTTTAAAGAAAGGAAGAAAAAGATGAGAGAAAGAGGAACACAGGTATGAACAAATGGCAATGAATAAGTATCTATCGATAATAACCTTAAATGTAAATGAATTAAATGTTCCAATCAAAAGACATAGAATAGCTGAATGGATAAGAAAGCATGACTCACACATATGCTACCTACAAGAAAATCACTTCAAAACAGAAAACATACACAGACTGAAAGTGAAGAGCCAGAAAAAAAATATTTCGAGCAAATGGATAGGGAAAAAAAGCCAGGGTAGCAATACTCATACAAGATAAAATAGATTTCAAAAAAAGAGACATAAAAAGAGACCCAGAAGGTCACTTCAAAATACTCAAGGGAAGAATCCATCAAGAAGATAAAAACATTGTAAATATACATGCACCCAACTTAGGAGCACTAGGAGCACCCAAATGCATAGAGAAAATCTTGAAGGGCTTCAACAAAGATACTGATAACAACACAATTATAGTAGAGGATTTCAACATCCACTGTCAAAAATGGATAGATCTTCTAAACAAAATATAAACAAAGATGTTGCGAAATGGAACAATGTTCTAGATTAAATAGACTTAACTTATATAGAGAGAGCCTTTCATCCCAAAGAAGCAAAATACACATTCTTTTCAAATGCACATGGAACATTTTCAAAGATAAACCACATAATAGGACACAAAACAAGCTTCAACAAATTCAAGAAAATTGAAATCATATCAAGCATTTTCTCTGACCACAAGGGAATGAAACCAGAAACCAACTTCAAGGAAAAAACTCAAAAATACTCAAACTCATGGAGAATGAATAGCATGCTATTAAACAATGAGTGAGTCAAGAATGAGATAAAAAAAGAAATCAAAAAGTTTCTGGAGACAAATGAAAATGAACTCACAACAACTCAAAATTTATGGGACACAGCAAAGTCAGTCCTGAGAGGGAAGTTCATAATGATACAGGCCTACCTAAAAAAGATAGAAACATTTCAAATAAACAACCTAATCCTACACCTACAAGAACTAGAGGAACAACAACAAAGACAGCCCAGAACAAGTAGAAGGAAGGAAATAGCCAAGATTAGAGCAGAATTGGATGACATAGAGACTAAAATCATAATTCTAAGGATCAATAAACGCAGGAGCTGGTTCTTTGAAAAGATCAACAAAATCAAAAAGCCTTTAAGCAGATTCATCAAAAAGAAAGAGAGAGAGAGAGAGAGGACCCAAATAAACACAATCAGAAATGTAAGAGGAGAGATTACAACTGATTGCACAGAGATACAAATGATTGTAAGAAATTACTATGAAGAACTGTATTCCAAGAAATTTGAAAACCTAGGTGAAATGGACAAATTTCTAAAAAAATATAATCTTCCAAAACTCAGTGAAGAAGCAGAAAGCCTGAACAGACTGATAACAGCAGACGAAACTGAAACAATAATCAAGAAACTCCCAACACACAAAAGCCCTGGGCCAGACAGTTTCACAGAAGAATTCTACACAGCATTTAAGGATAAGCTTACCCCTATCCTTCACAGATTATTCCAAAAAACTCAAGAAGATGGAAGACTTCCAAACTCTTTTTATGAAGCTAGCATTATACTAATCCCAAAACCGGATAAAGACACAACAAAGAAGGAAAACTTCAGGCCAATATTGCTGATGAACATAGAAGCTAAAATCCTCGACAAAATATTGGCAAACTGCATCCAGAAATACATTAAAAAGGTCATACACCATGACCAAGTGTAATTCATTCCAGGAATATAAGGATGGTTTGATATTTGCAAATCAATAAGCGTAAAACATCACATAAACAAAATGAAAGACAAAAATCACGTGATCATAGCAATAGATGCAGAAAAAGCATTTGATAAGGTACAGCACCCATTTATGATAAAAACACTGAACAAACTGGGAGTAGAGGGAGCATTCCTCAACCTAATAAAGGCCATATATGAGAGATCAACAGCCAACATCATACTCAGTAGACAAAAACTAAAAACTTTCCTACTAAAATCAGGAACAAGAGATAGTTATCCACTTTTACCACTTCTATTCAACATAGTATTAGAAGTTCTAGCCACAGTGAACATACAAGAAAAGGAAATAAAAGGCATCTAAAATTTCCAAGAGGAAACAAAACTGTCATTTCTTCAGATGACATGATACTGTACATAGAAAACCCTATAGATTCCAACAAAAAAAACTGCTCAACCTAATAAATGAATTTGACAAAACAGCAAGACACAAAGTCAATATCCAGAAATCAAAGGCATTTTTGTTTACCAACAATGAAATATCAGAAACAGAAATGAGGAAAAAAACCCATTTGACATAGCAACAAGAAAATAAAATAGCCAGGAATAAAGCTAACCAAGGAGGTAAAAGACTTGTACTGAAAAAACTACACCACACTGAAGAAAAAAATAAGGAAGACAAAAACAAATGGAAACATACCATGTTCATAGATTAGAATTAATATCACCAAAATGTCCATACTACCCAAAGCAATTTATAGATTCAATGCAATACCTACTAAAGTACCCATGGCATACTTCACAGATATAGAACAAAAACTTCAAAAATCTATATGGAACCATAAATAATCCTGAATAGTTGTAGCAATTTTGAGAAAGAACAACAAAGTAGGAGAAATCATAATACCTGATATCAAACTGTATTACAAGGCCACTTTCATTAAAACAGCCTGATACTGGCATAAGAACAGACACATGGACCAATGGAACAGAATAGAGAGTCCAGAAATAAACCCAAGTCTCTATGGATGATTAATAGTTGACAAAGGGGGCAGCAGCATAAAATGGAGCAAAAATAGCCTCTTCAACAAATGGTGTTGGGAGAGCTGGACAGCTATATGCAAAAAAATGAAATTTGACCACCAACTTACACCATACACAAAAATAAATTCAAGGTGGATAAAAGACTTAAATATAAGTCATGACACCATAAAAGTCCTTCAGGAGAACATAGGCAGGAAAATCTCAGATATTCCATGAAGCAATATTTTCACTGATGTGCTCCCTAGAGCAAGGGACATAAAGGAAAGAATAAACAAATGGGATCTCATCAAAATAAAAAACTTCTTTATGAATAAAGAAAACAGCATTAAAATGAAAAGAGAACCAACTCTATGGGTGTTGGGAACCACCCTGCCTGGTTTCAGAAGCTGTAACCTGCCATGGCTAAGGGTGAGTAAAGAGACCTTGGGACCATAAGCCACTAAGGTAAAGGTTATTTTCATGGCAAGGGCACCACCTCTGCCCCTTTTTAGTTCTCCATGCTTGGCCTCAGGTGGATGACTGGTTAGCCAATGACAGGTGGGATTTCTATGACAGACATGGTTGAGAAGGGGACCTTAGGGAAGGACCTGGGGGGTATAAAAAAGGGGGTAATGGACCTTCACCCCTCAGCTTTGACATATCCTGAGTCCTCATTCTGTCTGTAAGAAGTCTAATCTCTTAGCTGTCTTACTTCCACTGCTGGAGGGCAATGCAAACCAGGGCAGGATTGGGCAGTTCTTCCGAGTGATCAGGCCTAAGAAAGAATGAATAAAATCCAGTGAAACCTGTTTTGCTAAGAATGTCCTCAATTTTATGATAAAGGTCAAAGCATGAAATAACTTTGTTTCCCAAAGTTTTATGGCCCTTTAGCTAACTGACCCTGACTCAGATAAGTCCTCATAGTTTTTTGTATGTTATCTATTGTTTGATCCTTAGCACCTAACAATGATTGATTAGCTTTACCTGTATTCCTGTGCAAATTGAACCCAATAAAAGCCCATTGAGAAACAGGCTCATGGCCCTTCTATGAGAGATTGGCCACCTTTTCTCCCCAAGCAGATCATGTCTTGGTAGACTTATTCTCATCTGTGGTGGCCATTGGGTGGGGGCTCTGTGGGCAGATCCCCACACACATATGGGAAAACATATTTGCCAATGATACCTTAGACAAGTATTTGATCTCCAAAATATATAAAGAACTCACCCAACTCCACTCTAAGAAGACAGGAAACCTGATTAAAAAATGGGCAAAGGACTTGAACAGACACCTCTCCAAGGAGGACATACACAGGGTCCAGAGACATATGAAAAGATGCTCAGCATCACTAGCCACCAGAGAGATGCAAACTAAAACCACAATGAGATAACATTTCACATCAGTGGGAATAGCCATCATAAACAAATCAATAAGCAACAAGTATTGGAAAGGATGTGGAGAAAACAGAAGCCTAATGCACTGTTGGTAGGATTGCAGACTGGTGCAACTCCTATGGAAAACAGTATGGAATGTCCTCAGAAAACTAAAAATGGAACTGCCTTTTGACCCGGCAATTCCACTGCTAGGATTATATCCTAACAACCCTGAAACACCAATTCAAGAGAACCTATGCACCCCAACATTCATACCAGCCCAATTTACAATAGCCAAGGACTGGAAGCAACCTAACTGCTCATCAGTAAATGGATGGATAAAAAAACTATGGTGCATTTATACAATGGAATTCTATGCAGCAGAAAGAAAGAAGGAGCTCCTACCCTTTGTGACAGCATGGATATAACTGGAGAGCATTATGGTAAGTGAAATAAGCCAGGCAGTGAGGGACAAATAGCATATGATCTCACCTTTAAGTGGAACCTAATCAACAACAACAACAAAAAACAAGCAAACAAAATATAACCAAACACATTGAAATTGGGAACAAGCTGACAGTAACCAGAAGGGAGAGGGGAGGGGATAATGGGGGGAATGGGTGAAGGGCTTACAGAACAGCTATAAAGGACACATGGACAATAACAAGGGGGGTGGAAACAGGGGATGGAACTGGGGAAGGCTGGGATGATGGGGAGGGGTGAGGGGAAAAGGCAGAAAACTGTACTTGAACAATAATAAAAATCAAAAGTATTTAAAAAATAGAAAAATAGATGATAGGTACATTGGTAGAAAGATATATGGATAGATAGATGGTAGATAAATACAACAGAATAAACATACTTGTACTTTTTGAACAAATTTGACCTTGGGATAACTTTTCATCTCTGTTCTCTTGGAAATCTGATAAAGGTGTAATGTCAGTCCCGATACCAAGCAAACTTGTTTACGGTAAAAATGACCCTGATTGATAAGTTGCATTTAGAATGTCAGACTATAAATAAACTATAAATAGTTGGTGGGACGCTGTAGCTTTAGTTGACTCTTATGAGTTTGTTTGGTCACACTGATGACCTCCAGAGGGATCATTGAATAAAAGAAATAATTTCTCTGTAAGTCTATTATGCTAATTTGTCAACTGTGCCTGACACACCCCAGTTCTGGAGCCCCGTCTTATATTCCTACTGAACTTTCAATGGAGTGGAAGAATTGGGGCAGGAGCTAGGAAAATGCTTTAAAAAGCTTCCATGCCATCCTTTTATTTTGTCAACATCCCCTTCACCCCAGGCTCAAAGGTATTTAATGTCTCAGGTTCCTGAATATTTTTATAATTCTACCATGTCAGATTGGTTCTCTGTTTTATCCTACAACACAACATTCTAAAGTCTGTTGTTTCTCAGAATTGTAGAGCTTCTGTCTCTTCTGCTGTTCTCCCCATTCTTAAGGGTGTGTCTATTGTGTTAAATCATTTTTAAAATTATTAAAAGCATATTTTCTGTGTCTTTGCTAGGATTTTTAAAGAAAGCAAAATTAGAAGGCTGTATTACATCCATCATTGTGTCCCAGGAACCAATTCACTTTTATTTATAAATTCAGTTATGTTACACATGGTGCTCTTTCATTTTATTAATTTTATTTGTCTCTGAATAGATTTTGACTGTTAGCAAAATATCAAATCTTAGTTTCCACTATTAAAGATATTTAAATACATGAGTTAAATATACTGCTAAAATCCCCCAACCTTTGAAGAATGTTTCAGTTCATGACAAGACCACTGGAAGAACCTCTTAAGTTACCAAAGGTGAAAGAGAAAATCTTCACATAGCTCTATATGTTGGTGTAGTTAATCATGTCACTATATAGTTATGATTATATTACATCAAACTTTAGAGATGCAAGTGAGGGTAACTTTGAATTAATTAATACAGAAAGGCTATGCAAGGTAGTAAATTTTGAAATTTTAAGGAAATTGAAGTTACTTAAATGCTATTAGAAATAATTTGGATAAAATATTAGTTGATGCAGGCTCTTACTGAATAAAAATATCTATATAATCTCTCCATCTTTCTCCTCACTCCCTTATTGTATACCAGAAATGTAGGTACAACTGTCACATCTCTGCTTCCACCTGTGTAACTCTTCAGCCTTGTCTTCATATATGACAACATTAAAGTCGTGAAGTCTTCACTTCATGGCTCTCTCTTGGTTCAGTTTACTTCTCCACCAGTGGAGTAGATCTACAAAACAACCCTGCAGGTGTAGTGATAACAAACACAGATAGCAGCATGAATGCTTCTCTGTGTACATATATACATTCTGCTAAACACAGATAGTCTCCAAGATTTTTTCCAAGTATTTTTCAAATGCCTGATTAAAATCACAATGAAAAATCAGAGAAGCCTTGCTGAGGGGCTATAAAGAGATGTCAACTTTAGACTGGTCTGAACACTACCCAGCCCTCTGCTGAGAAGAGTACTTACTGCTCTATCATCACTCCTCATTCCACATACCCCTGTCTACACATCAACTTCCCCTACCCTTCAAGAATCCTTTTATTATTCATTTTTATCTACTTCTACTTGAATAATGGGACAAGGGGCAAGGATCGATGTCATCTATCTTCTGCCTTCATCCATGAAAGAGACTTTACTTTGGGTGGTGAACACAAAATATAATATACAGGTTATGCATTATAGAATTGTACACTTGAAAGCTATATAATTTTATTAACCAATGTCGCCCTAGTATTCAGTTATCAAACAAACAAACAAAAAAAGCCTTGTGCATAGAACAATACACAGGATTTTTTGAACCAGTCATTTCACATTGAGTTTTAAAATGTTTAAAGGGAGCTAGCCAAGTATACCTAGCAATGTGATTGTGGCTTCTAGGAAATACCTACTCCCTCAAATCTACTTTTCTCGTTAAAGTTGCATTTTCTTTATTATGAGAGGAATAATTGTCTTCCCCTCATTCATAAAACACCACACCAATTTTATTCAAGCTAAACACAGTCAGTGAAGTAATTTCACTGCATTTCAACAGCATTTGCTTTTCTGAAAAATGTGACAAACTTTTTTTTCCAAGGGATTAAGTTGAAAAATGTTCAGTGAAGCAAATATTCTAGCAATTCTATTAAATGATTTGTTTCAGAACTCTGGAATGCTTCCCATTCAATCGATTGATTTAATAAGGTGCAATAACTGTGTGAGCAGTGCACAGGAAAGAATTCATCAGTAAGTCATGTCACCTCAGCCAGAATGTATTTTTTTAAAGATAAAGTAGATCAGTATAACTCCAGTAAATATCACATGCCACATGCCACATGCACATATTAAAAGTAAAGACCCTAAACTCCCAGAATAGTTTGAAATTTGAAATGATCACTTGCTCTGTGACTGACTGACTTGTGTATTATGGTATCTTAGTAATTTTTTAATTCAAAGTTAATCCACAGATTTCCTTGCCATCCAAAAGAATTATTACATCAGATGATAAGAAATCACTAATAAACAATTCATCATATAGCTAAATAATTTTTAATATATTTTAATTATAAAAACATTTCAGAATTTTTCCAAATATATTATTTATCTTTATATTGCTAACATGCTCCTAAATGCTTAAAGTTAAGTAGAAATAAAAATGTACGTGTTGCTGTCAACACAATTTTCAGAAATATATTTTATAATTAAAATAATAAAATATATTTAAAATTACTTGGCTATATGATTATTAGTTTATTAATGATTTCTTTTTGGTTTCTAATATATGTTTTAGCTTCCTGTATATATTTCTAATACACAAATATTAGATTTAAATGATCTTTAGTTGCCCCAAATCTCAATGAACTAGACATGACACCATAAGCCAGCTTGAGTTTTACCCCTTTGTAAGAGATTCTCAGAATGGTAGATTCCTTTTCCTATCAATACAATCCTAAGGGTAAAAGGGCCATGGTGAGCAGTAAATGAAATCTCTTTGTTGTCCTTATGTTGCTGTAACAGAGATCTAGCTTTGGAAATATTACCTAATTTGTTTATGCATTTTCTGTGTTGGAAAATATATGCATCTCATTCCTTTTTGTTTCACTGAATTTTCTTTTTTGATTCTGTCCATTACAATTGATTCCCATCATTCAGATGGTTTCAACCTAAAGCCTCCTCCTGGCTGTCCTTAAAGGCCATTAGGAGATAAAAACAATCAACAGAAAATAAAATATCAAGTTGCTTTTTATTATTTTTAAAAAATTTTTGGCATTCTTAATGGAGCTGTTTATAATTACTTTAAATTTTTTTTGTTGTTATTGTATTACAGTTGCCCTAACTTTTCCCCCTTTGCCCTCCTGCACCTAGCCCAACCCCCACTTCCACAGTCCATCCCCACACTGTTGTCCATGTCCATGTGTCATTCATACATGTTCTTTGACTAGTCTCTTCCCCTTCTTTCCACCATGCTCCCCGCCCCCGTCCCCTCTGGTCACTGTCAGTCTGTTCCATGTTTCCATGCCCCTAGTTCTATTTCGCTCATCATTTTATTCATTAGATTCCTCTTTAGGTGAGATCATATGGTATTTTGTTATTCTTTGTTGAAGTGAACTATCCTAAAATACATACCTTGGTCTCTATAAACTTCAAATGCCAGTGGAAGCATGCATTCCAAAGAAGTATGTGCTTGTTGCACAACAAAGCTCTGACTGATTGTAATCTTACCTTGCCCTGACCTCCAAACAGAGAAGGATATTTTCAAGTATTTGAATAAAGGCTTCAACTTCTCTCCTTACATATTGTGCATCTGTCTATAGGTTAAGTGAGATCCTATACTGCATTCTGAAGAGTATACCTTATTCTAAATGAGTAGGTGCGTATCATACATTAGTCGTTTTAAGGAGTGGGAACTTAGGAAGTGTTAGGAGTGACACAATTTGGGTAGCAGCTGCTTACCTTTCCACTTCCTATAAAAACTTGGAAGAGTATTAAAAATCCAAATGGGGAATTAAAAAAAAATCCACAGGTAATTTGAAGTTTATGATTTCTTAAAATACTTAATGAATGTTATGTTATCACAATTTTTTTCTGTGAAACAGCTGTGGCTTTCATATTCCAGATGCATGAGATATTAAAGAGAAATATTCGTTTTGAAAAATAATCAACCAGCATGCCAAAGATGCCAATCAATATGAAACCCCTGTCTGCCCAAGGATTTATCTCTTATATTGACCTAGTGTGGCTCTCCACCAAGTTCAGGATTTATTGTACCTATGGGCAGTTTTAGCAAAGGCTGGTGATCCCACCTGTGTGGTGTTGAGATTGCACTTTTGAGCTTCTCAATCTGTGGAACTCAGTAGATAAACCAGTTTTAACCACAGTTAACATGGAGGCTTCCTCATTATACAGCCAAGCAGGAGGACACACTCTGTAATTCTCATGTCCAGATGCAATGAAGGACTCCAGTCCAATATCCTGAACCTTTCTCCCATCTACTTACTATAGATAGTTATCATTCTATAGTATAATTGATTGTTTATCTGTCTCTCGTGCAGACAACATGCTTTCTGAGAACAAAAATATCAGTCTTATTCCATCTACTGCATTGAAAGTGTTCAAATAATATACTTGAATGAGCAAATAGAAGAAATAGACTAATGTGTCAAATCTAGAGTTACATATTATTTTAAGTTTGCAAAGCATTTTTCAATTGTACATTCTCCCTTAAAACTTTAAGCAACCCATGGAATTATTACCTCATTTGGGTGATGAAGAAATTTAAGGACTAGAGAATTTATTACACATAATGGCAAAATGGTTAAGAGCAGGGACTATGGAATCACCCAATCTGTGCCTGAATCCTAACACTGCTACTACTAGTTATGCAACCATAGGCAAGCTACTTAACTTCCCTGTGCCTTAGTTTCCCCATCTATACAATGAGTATAGTAAAAGCATTACCCTCATACTATTGCCCTGAAAATTAATATAAGAAACACTTAAAGCAGTCACTGGCACAAAAGAACTGCTACAGTTTTGTGGATAGGGATTTCCTGACTGCAAGGCCAGTGCTCTCTGTATTTAGTGAATGAACTATAACTGAATCTTTTTTTATGGAGTAAATATATATGTATATATATATATATTTTATAAATATATATGTATATATATTTTTTCAATTACCATTTACATTTAATATTATTTTATATTAGTTTCAGGTGTATAGCATAGTGGTTAGACAACCATAACTAATGATATTATAATAACTATGTATGGCACCAGGTGGATAGTACAAATATAAGGGAAAACACTTTGTAAAGTATATGATTGTCTACAACTTAATCTTAACCACTGCTTCTAAAAGTGCTCCTAGAGAAAAGTATATTCTGAATTTCAAACAACCAATTAGAAAGACCTTTTGAAACAGGTCTGTCCATAGACATTGATTAAAAATGACTCAGTTATTTGGAAACCCTAGCATCTACAAAATACATATTGAAAATATTAATTTTGTGGGCAATAATAATGTACCTTATGTTCCCATGTTTTGTAATGTTGTGAGAGAAGCTAATGGGAACAATGACTCTGATGTGATGAGCTCAAATAGAGATGGAGATTTCATCATTCCACTAACAGGCAGAGCTCCCCACTTGATGGACTTACATCTAAGAGCAGGTGTTTCAGCTGGTCTCCAAAGATGACCTCCAAAAGGACCCTACCTTCCAGAATTCATACCCTGTATAGGCCTTTAATCTGAAACAACTTGTGTCTGACTTTATTTTTTTTCTGTTTATTGTGGTAAAATTTATATAACATAAAATTAACCATTTAAAAAATAGTTTCACCATCCAAAAGGAAACTCTTATTCTCTCTTCTCTTCAGCCCCTGACACTCACCAATCTACTTTTGTCAAAATGTGGAAACCAGATAAGGAGGACCACCCAGAGACTGCCTCACCGTTAAGAGATCCAAATAGCCACATGGAGAAGTACCCTGAAGAGAGAGATACCCAGCAAGCCACAAGCAGTTCAGCCATGCCAACGGAGGTGTCAGAGATGAGCAATGCAGACTTCTAGGGCATTCTTGCCCCAGAGGACACCCTGTGGAGGAGAAAGAAGGAACTTGGTTGACAGTCACAACTAAGGCTCAAGGCATGGTCCTGAGGGAGCCATCCCTGAGGCCAATCTATAGTTGTTCAAGCCAATCTGTAGTTGTTCAAGCCACCCCAACACAGGCCCCTACAATAATAAATAGATCGATGGATGAATAAATAAATACATACACACATAGAATATATTAGGGAGTAAAAAAGTGGTTTGAAAGCAAACAAGGGCAGAGTAAGAGGTGTCAGGAGAGCTGTGTTGTGGGTGGGGCAAGTTGCAGTGCTACCTAGGGTAATCTGAGAAAGCCTCACATTTCTGACTGAGGAGGAGCCAATAAAAGATTCTGAAAAGGAAATTGCACAATCTAGCTAATCTCTAAAAAGCATTTCCCTGTTGCTGGGATAAATGCAAGGAGTAGGGTAATGGCCTGCTAGCATCTAGACACTTGTGTGTAAAATGAAAGAAAAAGAAAGGGTACGGGTAGTACATGGAAACCTGCAGAATGTGGACAAGTGAGCAGTTCGTTTGAATACAAATAGTACTGGGTTCAGTTGTCCACTCTCTATACACAGTGTCTGGATTTTCATATTGCATGGATCTGTGAAGTCTTAACAATTAAATGGTTCTGGGATGAAATTAAGTTAGTGAAAGAAAATGTAGTAGAGAAAGGAGGAAGAAACATTTTCTGAGGAAATCTCTATTTTTCAACCTTGCATGAAGTGAAAGAAACTTTTTATCCCCATAAAATGTCAGGAAGAAACCCCAAGGCTCTAATTGAGGGGACTCTGGTAATTTCCACCTCTCCCACTCCCACTCCACCTCCACTCCCTGCAGTCCCAGAAGCAGATCCCAGATCCTTAAGGCTCTGCAGGCCCAAGATCAAACCAACATCCTAGAGAAAATCAACTTCAAAAGGTTTTTCCCAGGCTCTTCAGACAGCGGAATTGTATGTGACAAAATTACCAGGCAAAGTCAGTTCATGTTCAGAACTTAGAAAGAAAGACAGTTGAAAACCAAATCAACTGACAGAAACAGTCTTTAAAAAAAAACCGAAACTAAATATGAAGAATAGCAGTAAGCACTTAAATCTATACTTGGAGTATAACTGAATTTCTAAAACAACAACAAAAAGATACAGTATATTTGCTTTTATCATAATGTCCACATGGCATGCCAACTTTAAATAATCATAGTGTGTGTGTACATGTATGTGTATCCCAGTGTATCACTAAACACTTAGTTGACTACAAGATTTACTATAGGGCTCCAATAGGTAGCAAACTCCCTTGATGTATCAATGCCTATTCAATATACAAGCATGTGATTCATAATCAATAATCAGGAGGACTGATAATGCTTTTACCAGTCCCCAGCCATTCTGTATAGCTAGTATTTATAAAAATATAATTTGCTTAAAAAGTTTATTTGCTTGCAGACTTTATTTTCCCCTAGAGTAAAGGAAGGAGAACCCCCCAAATAGAAATGGTAATTACAGCAAAAAGAAAAAGAAAGAACACCTGTGATGTCTTTTCGACATCTTGCAACTTACTCGAGACTATTCTGGCAGTTGCACAATTAATTTTCCTAAAAATGTTGTAGCAAAAAGTGGACGATCTGGTTCATGATGCTACACATTTATGGATCCAGTCTCCATGTCTCCAGTGGTAGTCTTCCTTTTTCGCTGGGGCACATAAGACAGGCATAATTACATGAGTCACCTGGGTGTTAGATAAAAATTCATACTCTAGGGCCCCACTGCAGGTCCCAGGAAATCTGTAAAGCAATAAGACCTCCAAGCAAATGCGACAGTGGGATACATCATCATTGCTCCCTGAAATGTTAGATACCTTGGGCTTAAGCACTGAGACCTGAGCAGGATAGAACTAACCAGTCACTGTGTGACTGAGGGAAGATAGTGGACATTCCTGAATTTCACTTTCCTATAGCTCTACCAACACAAGACCCCAATCCTTGTTATACAGAGAAAGTTGTGAGATACATATGTATATGTATGTGTATATATGTACATATATATACATCACAACTTTATATGTATGTGATATATGTGTATATGATATATGTATATGATACACATACATATTTGTGATATATACACATATCTTATATATGTTTGTATATATTCTATTAATTTTACTTACAGTCCTAAAATCAGACAAAACAAAAGGAGAAATACTTTATTGTGGCCTACCTTAAATAATCTAGAATGGATTTCAGGAAGATTAAGACCACTCTGAGGTTGACTATTAATATATTTTTCTAAAATTATAAATACGAATATCTGACAGCATGTTCTATTAATCCACATGTATTTCTTTTCTTGGAAGATGCTAACAGACCTTCATCACATTCCACACTGACTGTGTGTCAGCAGTATGAACACAGGTTTTCACTGTGTGGGCAGATTGAAAGAAATTATAAATGCCTGTTTGTATTCTGGTGCCAGGGAAGTTTGCCAAACCTCATTGATACTTCTTTTTATTACCCTCTATGAATATATTTGGTGTAGAAACTGGCATGTCTTTTTTGTAATTGAAACCACTGTGAATACGTTTGTAGTGATGAGGAGGGAGTAATTTTTGTGGAGTCTCTCAAGTGAAGCAAGTGTCCCTGGAGTTGATTTTATTTTCTTTGTCACTAGATGTCACTGCATACACAAGTGTGCTACAGTGACTGAGGGTAATGGGGAGCTGAGAAAGAGACAACATAGAATTTGGAAGCCTTCCCTGTGGTCATACTTGGAAGATATCTGCACTCTGGATCTCTTTGAGACCGTCTCACAATCTTGTTTAATTAGGCTAATCCCCCTTAATTCTTTGTCATTGTACAGGTTGTATGAAATCCATTTTCAATGTGTGCAAATCTTTTGCCATTCAACAACCTTTTGGAGTGTCATATGTGGTAAATGTATCTTACTCAAAGTTTCTTTTTGACATGAAATTATGAACAGAGTGAAAGGTAGCTACTTATATGCTCCTTCTAATTCAGGGTTATATCATTAAAACATCCATTTGTTCTCGATCAGAATGAAACATTGAATAGGTACTTAAAATTGGCTCCAAACCTAGTCTATTTACTAACTAGTAGCATTAACCTTTGCTACTAGCTAAGAAACTAATTAAAATTTACAATCCCTGTATCTAATGTCCTTCCAAATTCCATGGTCATATCTGCATTATTTGGCAGCAAAAGTGTGCTTGGTTAGACCCTTATTCGAGATTTCTTCTTGCAAGGTTTGCTGTATTTGCTATATGTACTTCAGAGATTAATTCAAGTTGACACTATAGCCTTCTATGGAGACAGTAATTTATATATTTTCCCTTTTTATTCCAAATCCCAAAGTGATTTGTGACAATCCTATCAGGAAAATCCTGCTGGGTCATTAGTGCAATTACACCTTCATAGTTTTATTTGCTGAGATCCCATTGCCGGCAGGAATTTTACCCAACGCGACTATAATTTAGACTTCCTGTCATCTCTTTAGCTGCTGAGTCAGATGTGAACGTTTATCTTACCAGAATTTGGACAGGCAGGTCCCTAAGTTTAGGTCCTATACCCCTGCTGGTGATCTGGTCTAATAAAATAAGCACAGATAAGATATGAAAGACACAGGTTCTGATCCTCAATCTTTTGTGTGACTATGGAAATTTGGGCCTTAGTTTCCTCATCTGTAAGAGGAAACTAAGAAAATCTATCTTTATCTCACAATGCTGTTAGGCGAATCAAACAAGATAACATACTTGAAAGAAATCAAAAGTGTTATATAAATTCAAGACATTATCTTCATCTCCATAATAATTTAACTGTACATGTGTGTTTTAAAATAAGATTAGAACAGTGATGAAGTCATATCACTTTCAAAAGTTATCTATGGTTTTCTTATCTTTTTAAAGAGTTTAGCCCTGGCGGATGTGTCTCAGTGGACTGAGCACCGGCCTATGAACCAAAGGGTCTCTGGTTTGATTCCCAGTCAGGTCACATGCCTGCATTGCAGGCCATGTCCCCAGTAGGGAGTGCTCAGGAGGCAACCACACAATAATGTTTCTCTGCCTCTCTTTCTCCCTCTGTTCTCCTCTCTAAAAATAAATAAATAAAATCTTTAAAAATAGTAAACATCACCAAGCC
>PVKM010024886.1:0-20254 GCA_004027735.1 Carollia perspicillata
TTTTATCTTCTTTTTCTTAGATAAGTCCCTTTAACATTTCATATAGTAAGGGCTTGGTGATGATGAACTCCTTGAACTTGACCTTATCTGAGAAGCACTTTATCTGCCCTTCCATTGTAAATGAAAGTTTTGCTGGATAGAGAAGTCTTAGACATAGGTCCTTGCCTTTCATGACTTGGAATACTTCTTTCCAGCCCCTTCTTTGCCTGTAAGGTCTCTTTTGAGAAATCAGCTGACTGTCTGATGGGAACTCCTTTGTAGGTAACTGTCCCCTTATCTCTTGATGATACTAGAATTCTCTCCTTCACTTTAATCTTGGCTAATGTAATTATGATGTGCCTTGGTGCGTTCCTCCTTGGATCCACCTTCTTTGGGACTCTCTGAGCTTCCTGAACTTCCTAGAAGTCTATTTCCTTTGCAAGATTAGGGAAGTTCTCCTTTATTATTCATCCAAATAAGTTTTCCACTTCTTGCTCTTCCTCTTCCCCTTCTGGTAATCCTATAATTCGGATGTTGAAACGTTTAAAGATGCCCTGGAAGTTCCTAAGCCTCTCCTCATTTTTTGAATTCTTGTTTCTTCATTCTTTTCTGCTTGGTTGTTTGTTTCTTCCTTCTGGTCCACTCCATTGATCTGAGTCCCAGTTTTCTTCCCATCACTACTGGTTCCCTGTGCGTTTTCCTTCATTTCACTTATCAATGCCTTCATTTGTTCATCTAATTTGCGACCAAAATCAACCAATTCCATGAGCATCCTGATTAGCAGTGCTTTGAACTGTGCATCTGAGAGGTTGGCTATCTCTTGCTTGTTTAAAAGTATTGGCTCTGGGGCTCTGAGCTGTTCTTCTGTTTGAGTCATTTTTGGTCAGGTGGTGCCTGTTTAGTATGAGGGGTGGAGCCTTAGGTGTTCACCAGGGTGGGGCAACCTAGTCACAGGGTTGTGACGCTGTCTGTGGGGGCGGGGTCAGAGAGGGAACAGTGGCGCCTGTTCCATGCTCTCTTGGATTTGCATCCCCTCTGCTGCCTTCCACAAGCAAACTGGGCCTCCCCTGGTGCTGGTTCCCAGATGGGCGGGCCTATGCAGGCTCCAGGACCTTGCGGGTCTCCCCAGTGACCTCTCCTGTGAGGCTGGGAGCCTTTCCTGGCACCTTTTCAATCGGTGTTTTTAGGCTTTATTTCCCATGGCTGGGGCCCTGGGCTGTGTGGTCTGTCTCACTGCCCGCTCTTGCCTAGTTTATCTGCGTGCGAATGTGTGTCCACAGTTGGCCAACTGCCCTGTGTGCCCTGCATGCTCTGCTCATCTCCTCCCCGCATTTGGGGTGTGCAAGCTCCACACCACCTATGCTCCCCGGCACTCGCAAGCCTGGCAGCCACCATGTTTTCCTGCCGCATTCCCTCTCCACCACTGCCAACTCCGCCCCTCTTACCGGTCTTGTTGAATGGTTGTCAGACTTCCATAGTTCAATTTTCTGTGTTCTGGTTGTGTTATTGTTTGTAAATATTTGTTTTTCTTAATCTTGGTTGTGAGAGGAGGTACAGTGTTTCTACCTATGCCTCCATCTTGGCCGGAAGTGCACCACATGACATTTTAGATGAAATGTTCAATTTGCTGTCCATCTTGTGGGAGACATTCATATACCAGCTATACCCAGCAAGCCTTAGTTCTTCTGGACCTGTACTTCAAAAATAAAATTTTAAAAAATCTTTGCTTACATCAAAATAAACAAACAAACAAACAAATAAAAAATCCCCAGAGGATTCATTCCCCAGCCACTGGGATTGCTCCACAGTCAACTCTCCCTGCCTTCCCCCTCTAGGAGGAGAGAAACTTGTCACTGAAGGACATCCCTTCCTTGGGGAAACTGAATCAATCACTGATTGGTGGTGCAGGGATACAAAGACTGGGCAGCATCTTCAGAGATCCCTTCAGCATTCACAAGGCCTGTGTGGGGACTCCCTGGTGCTAGACACCACCCTCTGACTCCTGCATCTTCCCTTCTGGTCCACAGTGTGTATCCCAAAGTGGTCCCAATAAACCTCCTGCAGACAAACCTCCATCTCAACTTCTGTTCCCAGAAGGCCCCACCTGTGACATATGTCAAAGAGGAAGCTAAGGAAGAGCCACCTCATTAAAAACTGGTCTCTTGTCCATGTAGAGCTTCAGGAAAACTGGGTGGATAACACATTTTGGTCCTCAAGAGGGGTAGGTTCCCTAACTCAACCCTAAACTTGAGTCTAGATCTTTCTAGACAGTCATGCCTAAACCCTCATACTTTGTCTGCATTCAGAGAAAGAAATTGTCCGTGATAAGCCTGGGCCTTCTTTCTGTACCAAGAGAGACAGAAGACCACAGAAGGAAGGCAGACCATCCACTGCACATCTCTGAGTGTGCAGAATCCTGCCCAGTGGAGAATGTGGCCCTAGAATAGAAACTTCTCTTCCCTTGAAGTGGTACATGACAGCAAGAAGGGAGCCAGTGGAGGAATGGAAGGCCTGACCCCCCCTCAGCTTCTGATCTGAAACCCAGGAGCTCCAGCCTCAGCTTTAGACATCACTATTAAGTGGACTGTCACTTAAGTCTTAGGAGCCTCTTGGCTATAAATTGTCACCAATGACCCCATACTGCCTACCTTATGGGGCTGGGATATGGATGCATTGAGAGATGTAGTGGGAAAGCTTTGTGAGTAATGAGGAGGTGCACACAAGCAGAAGCCTACTATTATGGTGATGTGGAATTTTCCCACGAGCTGGTGTGTCTCCAGATTCTACCTCTAGAGGCTGGGATCAGGTGCTACACAGCTGGGTTTCCCTCTAGTCAGCAGAACCAGCCCGGACACAGGCACTCATGCAGGCTGGATGAATAAAATAAGAATTGCAAGAATCAGTGAGCATCCTTTCATTTTTTCCCTCAAAGACCCAAAGGAACACAGACATGACAGTCAGCTTGACAAGGAGTCCAGCCCGACTGTGAGGAGACTTCACCTGGCATTCTTCTCTCTAATCACTTCATTTCTTTTGTCCCAACACCCACATCTTGCAAGTTGGTTTCTGTGCTGTTTGTGGTTGGGTTGACTCAGAAGGAAAAGGGAAAGGAAGCTACAGTTACTGCTCAATGGTGCTCTGTGTACTTCACCTCACTGATGGTTCACAGGACCCAGGGCCACCAGTCCTTGATACACAGACTGTGCCCTGCACCAAAACACCCAGCTGAGATCACAGGAGTTCAAGTCAGTCTGCAGTCCACTTGCCAAGCTCTGTGCTCAGTGGGGCACTTTTTCTCATTCATACAAAGATGCTTTAAAGATAGCAGTGCCCAGGTACCTAACCCCTCAGAAGGATGGTCTTATAGATGGCTAAACTTAGGCTTGTAGAAGTTAAGTAACTTGTTCAAGGTTATACCACTGATATGTGGTGGAGCCAGGACACAATTTCAGGTCTACCTGACTCCATTCTGTTAAGAACATTGGTAGCACAGAAGCTATTATTAGGTCAACTTTGGCTTCATAAAGTAGTCTGGACAGAGGATTTCTCCACAGTCTGGTTTATACTTGACCCAGCCTTATAATTTGAGCATGCAGATGATCCCTTTCATGATATGTTCAAGTTCTTTTGATTTTAAGCAATGGAGACCAAACCTCCATTACTTAAAAATATCATTAGAAGAATACTAAGAGGTGTGGTAGAATCCAAGAAAGGAACTAGACATCCCCACAGAAATACCAGAAAGACAGAGTCACGATTGTTTGGGACAGCTCTGATGACCCAAAGGCAGAGTTCATGATCTTCCATCCAGAACTCTGTCATTAACTTCGTTTGGTTTCCCATCCTTCAGCCAAATTTCCAAATTCCAGAAAGAGAGAGGAGAGAGAGAGAATATGGTTGAATAGCCTGGGTCAATTGTCAGCCCTTTCTTCTGTCAATTGTTCTTGGGGTCAGGTCCCATATGACAGTTCTGACTACTGACAGCCTGCTGTTCATCACGGGGCAGCTACCAGACCAGTGGCAATATACATAATAAAGTTGTATTTTAGACACCCTACACACTGCCAGAGAGGCAGCTGCCCTCAGGATTATGCTTAAGATGACCCTGTATATCACACACACACACACACACACACACACACACACACACACACACACACACACACACACACGATCCATTGCTCAGTGCTGGCTGTTTGCGGCCCATAACCCTCAAAATCCATTCTTGTGGCTAACATTGCTCAGGCCCCAGGGAAACACATCTCTGTATCTCTTGTCCAAAGCCCTTGAAACAAGGGGTATCTGAACTTATGAAGGTTTGAGGGTTATACCTCAGCTGATGTCAGAGACAGACACTGCTTCCAAACGTGAGGAGAACTGGAGCAGTAGAAGGTCCTACCTGAGAGAAAATACAAATTTAACTTGTATTTAAAAGTATTAATTCTTACTTTTCTCCTCTTTTTCATTTCCCCAGGTCAGTTAGATATGGACAAAAGCCCAGGTTAAACTCTGGCAAAACAGTCCTGCTGCGGGCAGGCCTTGTAGAGAAGAAGAGGTACTTGCTCTACTGTGTTTCGGAAGGGCTCCTTTCCCCTTCCTCTGTTGGAAATGTGAGGGGATTTTTCTTGGATCTTCACTGTCAGGCCCTGGCAGAAGTCCCAGAAGTAAAACTCACAAAACTGTGGTCCCAATCCCCAATAATGGGGTCCCCCTGAAGTCAGTTGCATTTTGCTCTCCCTCCCCCAACCCTGGCCTCCTGAAGAGATCTCAGCCCACAGTTTCTGCTCAAGTAAACTATGAGTCTCTGTTGTTTTTGTCTCTCCAATTTGGGACAATAGTTTGCCTTGTGACCTCACTCCTCTTAACAGAGTTAAGAAGAGTCGCTGTCAGTTTGCTTAGCTTTTTACTTATTAAGATGAAATGGGGATTCTAAATTCCTTAAATACTGACCCACTGACTATATGTTCCATTATTGTTTCCTCCTTTTTGCTATATATCAGTATTAATTTTATTTAAAATTTATTTTTTATTTGAAAATGTTTACCGTCATGATTACAATATTTTTTTCAGCATTTCTGCTTCTTATCTGGTCATTATTATTCATTTTATTTCCTAATTATTTTCTGAAAATAATCTTATTGCATAGAGAAAGGCGATTTGAGAAAACAGTTCACTCTGGGCAGCAGTGTGCTGAAGCAAACTTGCGCTAGCTCATGAGAAATCACGTTCCAGCCCTAGGTTCAGTGGTGTCACATTGGTAGCTTGAAATCAGTCACAGTGGTAGTATTTACACCATGGGAATCTTCAAACACTATGGATCAGGCCACCCCCACCCCGCCAAGAAAGATGGTTGTTAAACATTTACCAGCACGCCTCTGAGTATCACATATGCTCGGTGCACCACTGATCTTCAGAACCTGCATGGACCCAGTCTTGTCAATACCCCTTTCAAGTGGTGATGGAATGCTGCTGGCCCCACTCAGTTTTATGGTCTGGTGGAGCAGATAACACCCAGCTAACAGGAGGAAGCACAAGTGGCTTGACCGTTGACATCTTCCGGTCAGGTGTACTATTTCTCCACCATGCTCAGTATAATGTAAAGCTACTTGTCAAAAGAATAGTTGCTTGTTGAATAGATGATCACTTTGCTCCAAAATCTTAAGGTTTTTATTGTTTGTGCAATCAATAATCTCCTGAAGAAACTTAGCACAATTGGATCTATAGGGTGTTAAGGCCCAAAGAACAGAGCTGCTTTCATTATAAAAACAGTATGAAAGCTGCTCTGCTCTTTGGGCCTTATCACCAGAATTCAGCTTAAGGGACTCCAACCTCCACCCAGAACTAGGAGTCTTACCGTTTACTCAAAAGTGATGCATCATGGTGTTTGGGTCTTGCCATGTTCCTTCCAAAGTTAAAGGAGTTCAAAAAGCATCATATCTCCTTCTTTGTAATAGAGATATAGTGAGTCAATTTCTCTTTCACTTCGGAGGGAATATTCCAATATAACCTAGACACCAGAATTCCAGAAGCTTCAGTGAGGTGGCCAATCCCTTGAATTTTTATGGGATTTATTGCCTATCTTGTAGCACATACATGTCTTTAAAAGCATTTAAAGACCTGCTACGTTTTACTCTTTGATCTGCTAGTCTGATGTCAGCAGTGTAGTAGATGAGCATTATGTCACAGAGTGATGAGACAATGAGAGAGAACTGTGCCACGGAGCCAACTGTAATCCAGAGGGCAGATTATGAACACATACTGCTATCTTTTTCAAGTGAAATCTAGCTACGGAATTCCTGATGCCTTTGTACTCATAGGGATTTAAAAAGAAAAGATTTACCACCTGTGATGCCACAGGCTGTGTAAAGTTGTCAAGATATCTCATCTAAAATAACAACTGAAATTGAAGTCACCAGGTAAATAAGCTTAAAACTATCTACAGTTATTCTCCGAGATAGATCTGTCTTCTGCACCACCTCAACAGGCAAGCTATGTAAGAGTATAATAGAAATCACTATAGATGAATGTTTTCAAATCTTCAGTGTTGGCACAAATATCTGAAATTCCCCAAGGATGTGAAATTGTGTGGGCTAATAACTTTGATAAGGAGGTGCAATTTCAGGGGCTTCCATTTGGTCCTTCTCTGCTATAATAGCCATTATTCCACAAACCAAGGAGTCATTATGGGGATTCTGTCAATTTCCAAGAACATGCAATCAAACTATTCACTTTAACCCTTGGCAGATAAACATAGGGTGCATTTTGGTTTTCACTGCCTTCACTGAGGCAGATTTGAGTCAAAATTCCAATGATTACCTTAGCCTCAAAATCCTCTAGTTGGTAGACCACAGCAATGTTTTGAGTTTCCAGGAATCAGTCTTAGCTCAGAGCTAATAGTCTAATAGTCCTTTTTCCAATGCTGGATTACCCAGGAAATTACCCCAGCTCACTTTGTGACAGGGAAAGGATTCTTGCTTTAAGGATGATGGGCTTATTCCATGGGTTCTGGGTCTATGAGTTGAATCAGGTCTAGGGATTGGAAGGTAAGATGCCACAACTCTCTATCATGATGACTCAAGTCACATGCTATAAGATTTTAATAGACTACCGATTATTTCAGTCCTAAGGTTCCTAAAACCAAAGAGTTATAACCAAGATCCCTGTGGATCAAGCCGTCATCATGCCAGCTCATCCCTCTCTAAGGGACACCACATCCACTGCCTCTGGTGGTCAAGTACCATTGCCCGATCTCTGCCCCTCAGGAGCTCCTGTCCTTGACATCAGTACCTGTTCACCCATACCATCACTGACCTGAATCTCTGGCCTTCAGAGAACAGTTGTCACAGCCCAGTCCAAAGATGCAAGCATGCCCCTCACCAATGTATTTCTAATGAAAGGGGTCCCTCTTGGGGAACAAAATTGGGGAGGACTCATGTGTAATAAATTCACTTCATTGTAAAATTGTAATTTTATAATAAATTTCTGGCATTTCGATGTAGGTGACCACTGAGTCCAGGTTTCCATCAACCAGGCAAAGGAAGATAAGAGCTGCCTGCAGCTGCCCGGGCTGCATGGGGTGCCCACACCTGAGGAGGGACCTCACCTGCTCCAAAGCCAACTCAACTGTTTCGAAAGATGCTTAGAAATAGAATAGACAAAATATGCTGATAGATCAGATGTGGATTGTGAAGAACAGAAGATTTCAAAGATGATGCTAGCCTGTGTCAGGAGCAACTGGTGGATGGTAATGTCATTGAGTGGCATGTGTCAACTGAAATGGACACATGTTTGATGAAAATGTTTCTGTTACACCCACTGGGCAGAAGAGGAAACTAATGATTAAAGCATCTGAGTGACTTGCCTAAGATCACACAGCCAATAAGTAGGATCTGAGTCTACATGGCCTGATTCTAAAGCCCATGCTCTGCCTCTTTGCCTCCCTTTCTTCCTCTTTATTCTGCCTCCTCCCCATTTGCCCTGTCCTAGGTGGAGCAGGTGGTGACTCCATGGTGCATTTTGAAGATTCTACTTGGTACACCTTTTAAAATTTAGTTCTGCTAACATCCCCATGAAGTAGATTCTACTATCCACAATATGACAGTTGGAGAACCAAAGTTCAAACAAGCTGATTAACTGCTTAAGCCTGCCAAAGGACTGATGATCATTCTTACACTTTATCTTACTAGGCTATCAAGAAGACCAAATGAAAAAGATTTTGTGAAAGTTCTTTGGAAAGTGAACTTCCCTAGTATAATATACAATTAACTATCTATGGTACTTTCTGTTGCAGCTTCTTGCTAAATGTCGTGGCAAACTTTGGTGAACATTATGTTCAAGGGGACCTTTCCTGTCACTCACAAGTTGGTGACCAGGATCCACATGTAAACACAAGAAAGCACTAAGTACCCCCCGATTTAAAGGTAGTGGTCAACGACTGTGGCCAGACTCTGGCTGCCAGGGAAGCCTCTAGTCATTGTGTTTCAAGTCTCCAGCATTAAATGAGGTTCCTAGGACAACTTCTCCCTTGCCCCCCACCTTAGGGTAGCCTTGTCCAGAAGGCAGGGTGGTGGGAAGCGGGAGGGAGGCTATGTCAGAAGAGGCCAGACCCTCCGCACTTCAGGTCCTCCCAGTTATAAGATCAAATCTAAGTGGAAGAGTGAAGAAACATATATTGAGTTTAGGATGGAAGGTTTAAACCAGGGAGGAATCTTTTAATAACCAAAAGTTATTTTGATCTGCTTGGATGTTAAGGATGCAATAAAACTTGCTTACAAACAGTGATGGGTTTTATAGTTAAACCTCTCTAAATCGACCCTCCTCAATGAAACTCCCCCGTAGATTATCTGGAACACAGCCTGCCCAGGTGGACGTTGCTTCCCAAGGCTCTTTGCAGGAGGGATGCTACAGGAAACAAGTGTCAGGGGCCCAACTCTTCCCCCAACCACACCCCCGTATGTATTGCCTGGGCAGAGAGGAAAGGAGGAGATGCTGACGCATAGCTCAATGACAGCACTCCCACCCCTAGTGACAGTGACCAGATGGCAAAGCCCTGTCCTGAGACCACCCAGCGCTCATAGTCAGAACATGCCTGCCCGTCAGAGGCAAGCAAATTAGCTGTGTGAGGCTGCTGTTTTTCACCCAGGGGTTGGTTTTTCAAGTCAGGGCTGTTGTCCTCTTTGTGGACAAAATGCAACACCTTACCCAGGAAGCACAGGACTAGGTCAAAGGTTGATGGGTTGGAGGATCCTGCACATTGTCTTCAGCATCCATCCAAAATATCTGGCTGAATGCCCCAAACATCAGGCTCTGGCAGTTCAGTGCCAGCACTGTGACTAGAGCCACCTGTAGTCAGTGCCTGAGGATGGAAACAAGGACTCACGCATGTAAGCACAGTGATGTTGGTCTGCCTGCTGGCCTGCCAGAAAAGCTAGACTTGGTTCTCGACAGCTTCTGTCACTTTCTGTCTTTAAGCTTTTTGTGGAATGGGGGTGCAGCAGCACCCACTGGCAGGGGCTTCAGGGCTGCAGGCCTCTGCCCAGCTCTGCACTGTTCTGAGGCTTGGCCCTCCACTCCCTGCAGGGCCCACACAAAGAAGGGCTCAAGGCCAGCCATGGGTGCAGCGAAAGAGACACAGTAGGTCAGAGAGAGCCTGGAGCCAGCTCAGAATGCTTCACACAAGGGGCAGTTGATTCTCCAAGAATAAGAAGGCTTGGGGCAACTGGAGGAGTAGGCAGGTCATTGCAGGCAGGGAGAGGAGATCAGCGAAGCAAGGGTGAGATCCACGGATTTTTTTGCCAAAACTTCTTGGAGATCATGTGTAATGGCCCTGCGCTGCTCCTGAGAATCAGACAACCAAGGCTCAGAAAAGGACTGCACCCTCAGGAGGTTTCTATTTAAGAAAGTACAGGGGAGGGAGCATCTAGACTGCACAAATGGTCCCAACTAACACTAGTTTTGGGGTGGAGGTGGCTAGATGGCTCCAAGCTGGGCCTGTGTATCCGAGAAGTCCCAGATGAGGGCCCGCACACTTCCCTTACCCTCTCCATTCCAGCCATGACTGAGTTCTTCCTGCTCCACAACTTCAGTCCTGGTGCCTTGGCCAGTGGACCTAGAACGCTCTTCTCCCCCACTCCTTGCCTGGCAAACTCCTACTAATCCTCAGCCTCTCTGAGAAGTATCACCCTCCCTGTGCCCCTCAGCAAACTGCATGTTGGGCCTCTCCTCCAGCTTCTTCAGGACCCTGGCCTGACTCTAATAAGGACATTAACTCATGTTATCCTCATGACAACTCTAGGAGGAGGCATGGGTGTCTTCATCTTACAGATGAGGTCATTGAGGCAAAGAAAGTTAAGTGGCCCAAGGTCACACAGCTACTTCCTCTGTGGCAGAAAACTCTTGTAATTGTTTACAAGTCTGACTCCCTTCCTGTCCAGGAGGGTCTCCAGATGTGGGCTAGACTTCCCCACCTGGGTTCACGGAGCTTTTCTGGGCCAGAGTCCAAAGGATGTTTGTCCAGTAAAGAGTGCACACTGGCTTATGGAATGAGCAGCCATCCCGGAACCCCCACAGGTCAGCTGCCACACCAGTGATGCCAGTCACATGATGCCACTTCTGTTTCCCTGAATGTTACCCTCCCTTGCTAGAGAGACAGGGAGGTGAGAGCAGGGCATAGCCTCCAACAGCAAGAAAATAAACAACATCAATCTCATTACTTCCCATGCTTCTCAGAACTGGATGCCCTCTGGCTATCAAGTGTGAAGAAATTCTTTCAAGAGGGACTGGGGAGAGGCAAAAAAGATGTAGTGGCAATGGAAACATTGACCGATCCTCATAAACTCTGCCCAGATGTCAGCCACCTTCACCCAGATGTCCATAGTCTGTGCAGGCAGATGGCTGATCTCACACTCAGGGACAAGGGAGGCTCAGTAACAGCCTCCTCAGCCCACGTGGCTTCCATCCTCAGAACAGGGCAGCTTCTCCCCTTTTTCCTTAAGTCCCTTGGTCTGTTTCTCATAATGGCGCCTTACCAGGTGCCTAACTTCACCCATTTCTTGCAAATAGGCACATGCCACAGAGCCGATCTGATTTTAATTGCGTTTCTCCGTAGGCGAAATGGCCTCCTGCCCTTGTCTTCCTAAATCTTCCCCACAGATGCCTCAACACCAGGTGGGTAAAAACACTGTTTTGGCCCCTCCAGCCTCTCTTACATACACAGGCAAGCACACACGCCTATAAACACACACCAGTCAATCACAACTATGAACACACATGTGTACAGATACACGCACATAGACTTAGAAGTTCCAATTTCTTCCAGTGCTTTTGATGGGTCCATTTTTCATGCAGAGCTCTGCACAGCAAGATTGGGTTGAGGACCATTAGTCATGAATGTCTTTGCTAGAAGCTGTTGCCTGAAAGTGAAGGGGTTAAGAAGTTCTAATTGATAGTTACATAATAGGCACAGTGTTCTGTGTGAGGCATCTTCAGCAACTTTGTTTGACAAGCCCTTCTCAAGGCCAAATGTATGTTCATCATCATGCTAGTCATTGGGGATCCAGAAACTCACCTGGGAGCCACCAGTCCGTGCCTGCCCACAGCCCCTCACTGGCCAGCAGAGCCCAGCCTGAAGTGTTAACGAACACCCTGACTGGCATTTCTAAATTCTGAAGCCCTGATCTGGGGACTCCCAGAAGCTCAAAGACCCCCAGGGAGCAGGCTGCCCTCACCAAAGCACTCTGGAGAACAAACAAACAACATGCTAGTTTGCTGGCTGTTATGGGGAAGGAGCCAGGCTGGGGGGTGAGGTAGCAAGGGACAGGACTGAAGCCACTTGTCCCTGTTTACTCACCACTGAGCCAGAAACCCTCCTAACTTACTGGAAAGCTCTTGGGACTTTTTTTTTCTTGAAATGATACAAAAACAGGTTGAACTTCTCCAGTGTTTACTAGAAGCCTTGATTACCCAATTATGAGCTGAATCGCCTGGCAGGTTGGCAAGGGTAAAGGTGCAGTACATGTATCTGCTTCTCACTAGAGCCCTGAGAAGTCTGGGGAGGTTGGCTGCCCAACTCAAGACAGAAGCAACCAAGAGGAGATGGCTGAGTTGGGGCTGGAAGAGTCCTGGCTGCAGAGTAGGGTAGGAATGCTGTGTGGCTTTGAGCAACTTACTTAACCTCTCTGAACCCACTGTCTTCATCTGCTAAATGGAAACAGTAAAGTTCCCTTGTTGGGTTGTTGGAGGATTAGCATGGTCGCCTGGTACCCGAGACTCAGGTAATAGCGTATGTTGTTAGCAACAAAGTCCACACTTGGTCAGGCAGATGGGGACTCCATCCTCAGTCTCATTCACAAGTTGATTCTATCCAAACATGTGCCCTTGCTGCCCACCCATGTTTTATCCCAGCCTCACTGCGCGCAGACATTAACAGCATTACTTCCAGAGGGCAGGCAGGTAATGTGAGTTGGCAGTTATGAAATCAACACCGACAGTGTGGAAATGCTCCTCGCTGCTGGGAGAAGGTTCTCCTAGATTAGCTCTGTCATGTTATGACTCAGTTTCCCCCATTCGTGTGTTCCTGAGCTCCTGAGAAACCATGATCATGCCTTGTGCCCAGATGGTATCTGGTTGCCTCTTCCTTCAATCTCCCATGACCATCAAAACTGCACTGCTTGACCCCAGCACCATGGATTGGAAAGAAATACACACTCAAGCACCTTGAAATTCCTGGTGGGACTCAGGGCTATGCAGGTGGCCCAAAACAGGTTTAAGTGCATTTTCAGATTAACATTTTTAAATTCTCAAGAAGAAGCTTCTGACCCCAGTTGGAGAAAGTCTGGAGTATAGCCACCAGAACTTGGCACAATCGTACCCACTCCTCTTCCCCACAGGTAAGACCCCTTGTTTCTTACCCTCTGGGCAAACAGGAGGAGCAGTGGGTGTTGACCCAGAGCCCTCACTGGTGACCAGAGCAAGATTGCAAACAGCAACCAAAACCTTTAGACTCCCTGTATCCAAGTCCTTGCGATAACACTGCAGCTCCTTCCTCAAGAGGGTGGTGGTAGGGGAGTGGTCTCTTCCCCTGCCCTTGCATCCAGGCCGGTCTGAGGCTTGCTCTGACCAGAGCACCCAGCAGAAGTGAGGGTGTCAAGTCTGAGCCAGGCTCCTCAGGTCAGTGGGCTTCTCCTGTCTCTTAACCCTTTAGTTCCTCCCTTTCCACCTAGTGTCCTTAGCATAGTAAAGTGACTCAGAAAACAGAACCCTTTCACTCCATTTGAAAAAGGACCTTGATATTGTTTCTAGTGGGGAGAGGGTGTGGAGCAGGTAGGAAGAGATGCAGCAAATTTTTAGGTTTCCTGTTGAGAACAAGGGGAACCAAGAGGTACATTGGGCCTCCTTCTTCACTGGAGAAGAAACTCCTGGCAAGCTAGGAAGCTAAAAATACTTCCTAGCTAGAATGACGCCCTGGGACCAGGACAGGGTGCTTTGTCCCCTGCATTATGGCTGGTGGGGAAGAGAACTTGGCCCAGGAGCCCCAGTTCCTCTGGTGGCGGCTGCTGTTAAATTGTGTCATTCTGCAAATGGAACAGTCCTAGCCCAGAGATACTGTGTCCCATTCCCATGCCACTGAGCAAGTGGAGGGAGGCCTGGGACCTTCTCCTGAGCAGACTTATTGTCACCCTCTCACCAGGAAATGCAGGGCCCTACAGCCAACCCGGCCTTCTCCCTCTCCCCACAAAACCCAGAATGGCTTAGATATGGCATTCTCTCATAAAGACGGGAGCTTCTTGAGATCTGGAGTCATGTGTGTTTTATTTCTCCATCTTCCTGGTGTCCAGTACTGTATCTGGCCAAAGGAGCCAGGATAGGTTGCTGACGGAGCTTTTCCGACTCCCTATCACTGGCACAAATTCAAAGTCTTAGGGCACAGTACAGACACCTCTCTCAGCAATATTTTGAACTTGTCTGTAAATGATGATTCACGTGTGTGTATTTGTGACTATTCACATGTATATATGTATATGTATGCATTCCCATCTTTGTCTTACATGTGTGTATTTGTGAATGTTCAAAAGTACATGTATGTGTATTTGTATGCAGTCTCAGTCCAGCAGTACATGAGTGGCAGAGTTGGAACTGGCCCCTGCTGCCGCCTGGATGTAAGGCCCTGGGTCCGTCCACTCTGTGGACTTCCAGATTTCCAAAGACAGGAATGCATACACATACTAGACCGTGAGTTCCTTAATGGCATGGGCTGTGAGATAGATGCTAGGTAGATAGATAGATCTGTCCTTTCATCCTCTATGACCCTAGGATGGTGATTTGTTCCTAACAAACTCAGAATATGGCAGGAAGGACAGCAGGATCCAGGCCAGTCTCTGCCCCTAGAAGAACAGAGGAGCAGGGGAGAACACTGTCACAGCAAAGGCTCAAGGCTTGAAACCAGAGGTTTCAGTGGGGTCTTGGGCATTCAGTTTCTCTGATTTTCAATTTTCTTCTCTGTGTAAAGGGCATGATAACAATAGGGCCTGCATCTCAGGGATAAGTGGTCAGATACACATAAAAGAACATACTTCAGCTTCACAGAGTGGACAGACCCAGGGCCTTACATCCAGGCAGCAGCAGGCTAGTTCCAACTCTGCCACTCACACACTGCTGGACCCTGAGGAAATTGCTTGACACCTCCAAGCCTCAGCTGCAAAATTGGGAGAGGAAGTTGCTCCTTAGCAGGGGCTTGTGAACACGAAGCAAGGTCTGTGTGTGGACACAGGTGCTCAATTATGATGATCTCCGTTGCGGCTGCTGTCAATATCCTTCTTTAGAAAGCTGGCTCTACCACCTTGCAGTTTGGAGGATCAGAGAGCTCCATGTGGAAATGTGGCCATGGCAGAACATGTATGTCATTTGGACTAAGAGAAGGGCTAAGGTGACAATGGCTCTTGCAGGAGGGTGTAGGGCTCAGAAAGGGCCAGAATCAAGGACAGCCACTTGGAGGAGGTGGAAAGGACGGAAGAAAACCCTTCCTCGCTGACTTGCAACAAAGGGGGCTGTGGGAGGGGAGATGTTGGCAAGGCAAAAAGAAGAAAAATATTTAAAATACGAAGAGAGTTTTGTGGGAGATGCCAATATCTCCTGCCTTGTGGATATGTTCCCTTAGGAAGGGGCTGAGGGCCTGGCCTCTGGGGATGACTGCCAACAGAAACAGCGGGCAGGCCTGGCTCCAGGTGTGGACAAAGACCTGGAGTGGGAACAAGGTCCACAGGACAGTGGGAAAAAAATCAGTGTCTGGGGACTTCTTCTGCTGCAGTTGGACAGAATAGAGGTTCATATTCATTTCACTTCCTGGGTCAAGAAACCAGCAAAGATTTTTTTGAGCATGTAGAGTTGGAAAGAAAGGAGAGGATAGGCCTTGATGCACAGGAAGCTGTGAAAGAAAGTGCAATGGCTCTGGAGGCAGGAAGGGTTCCAGAAGGAGGCAGCCCTTAGGATGTGCTGAGAAGGAGGATTCATTTAAAGCAAAGTGATTTGATGATTTAACTCAATTCTTTGTACAGAAACCCCTTCAAACATCTAAGGCTCAGGGCTTCCTAGTCTCCCTAACCCAGTTGGGCACAGTAACTCTATCCCCATCCAAAGAAGCACTTGGACCACACCTATCTAGACATTGAAACCCACTGCCTGTACCCAGAGGGCCATGGGGACCAGTAAGTAGGAGTGGGCTGCATAAGATAGGAACTTGTCACGGAGCAGCCTTCAAATAGAAGGTGATGGACAAGCTAACTAACTGTCTATAAAAGTGTTTTCCAATCTGAACTTTTGTAAATGAGCATTTGAGCATCTGGTTTCCAAAGATGGAAATCTGATTGTGTTCCCTTGCAATTCATTAGTTCAGAGGCTGGAGTCGGCTGGTGCTGGATGTAACTGCATGGGACTCAGAAAACCCATATTATAGAGTTCCAGCTGGGCAAGAGGGTAAGTTCAAGAGATGATCTGGATTTGGGTTCTACCCTGACATTGACTAGTTCAGTGATCATTCCCCTGTCTGGGCCTCAGCTGCTCTCTCTGTAAAATGGGGAGCCAGAGGAGGAAACCTCTAAGGGCCATTTGTCCTACAACATTCTATGATTCTACACATGCTCTGTGGAGGAGATGACCTCACAAATGAGACTGTACCATATTAGAAAATTATGATGATCAGGGCTTTTTGTGAAGCCCCAGTGGCTAGCAAGGATTTTGTTGGGAGATCCCAAAGAGACTTAGGGCCTGAGTTGGGACACCACTTATTTGGAACACCCTCCCTTGTGCCCATTAGCACACAAGATATGCTGGTCTGATTGCAGGGCCTTGAACTTGCCAAGCTGAATCCTGCCTTGAGGCCATTGTGCCAACTGTTCCCTCTCCTAGAACTCTATTCCTTGATCTCCAATGATTTCTTCCTCACCATTCAGAGCTCATGTTAAATATTATCTCCTCCAAGAGGCCTTCCTGCTCACCCAAGTTTTAGTAGTTATATCAATTCTTTGCACAGTCTGCTGGGGTTAAGTTATGTCCTCTAAAAAAGATATACTGAAACCTTAACTCCCAGTACTTATGAATGCAACCTTATTTGGAAATAGTCTTTGCAGGCAGAGTCAGGTTAAGATGATGTCATATTGGACTAGGATGAAGTAATCCAATTATCAATGTCTCATATAAAGAAGGGAATTTGGACAGAGATGCACAGAGAATGCCATGTGACAACAGAGATTGGAGTGATGTGTCTACAAGCCAAGGAACACCAAGGATTGCTGGCAGCCACCAGAAGCTAGGAGAGAATTAAGAGCCAGATTTCCCCTGAGATCCTCCAGCAGGAACCAGTGCTGCCCACACCTTGTTTCTGGACTTCTGGCTCCAGAACTGTGGAGGAACATGTGCCTGTTGCTTCAAGTCACCCCATTTGTGGTAATTTGTTACTGCAGCCCAAGGGAAATAATGCACAGCCCTACTCCCAGTCCAGTACATTTCTAGTTTCTTTCTTTGTTTATTTGTGGTCTGCCTCTCCCAGGAGAGCGTCAGCTCCATGTAGGCTTGAATCTTGTCTGTCCTGTTCATGGCTACACCTTCAGCGCCTGACACACTGACACTTTTTGAACAAAGTGACAGTGTGTTTTTTCTGAAGGAAATAAATTCCCGTACGTGGAGTGGCTGAGTCAAAATGTGAGTGCACTTTAATTTTGATCGACCATCTGATTACTTTCCTCCTAGTCTTGTGGCTATTGCCCTCCTCACAGCTGGGCATGTGCGTGCCCGTCTCCCACATCCTCTTCAGTCCTGGGCAGCTTTGAACTTCATAACATTTTCCTCAGGAGTACAAATATGGCATCTCATTGCTGTTTGAACTTTCATTTCCTTGGCAATTGGGAAAAGTGGTCATCTCTTAATAAATTTGTGTTCTATTTGCCCTTTTCTTGTGAATTGCTTATTTGTAATCTTTGTCCATTTTTCTAGACAGAATAATGGCCTCCCCTAAATTGTCCATGTCCTAATCCTCAGAACTGTGAATATATTAGGTTACATGGCAAAGATGAATTAAGGTTGCAGATGGAATAAGGTTGTGAGAGCCTCTCAGGAGGCCTCACTGTGGCTGGGCCACCCCAGGTAGACTCAGAAGTCCTGACCTCCTGTGCCCTGACTGCCACCTCCCACCCTGCCTGCTCCTTCTCACCAACTAGGTCGGCTCTTCCTGCTTGGCAAGGACACTCAGCTCATCTCTCTTTTCTATAATGAAAGATTTCAAACCTACAAAAAGTGTAGAGAGCAAAATAGCTTACATCCATTTACCACCTGCTCGGTAGTGATAATTTTAACAAAATTTGCTTCCAATTATTTTTAAAGACATAAAACATGACAGGTATAACTGAAGTTTCATGTGTAACTCTTCTCAGTTTTTTTCCCCCCTCCCTGAATTTAACCCTTTCACTTCTACAGAAAACCTTTATCTTGATTTTGGTGTGTCCAGGATTTTATTCTTCCCACATATGTGTGTATTCACAAATAATAGATAATACTATTCTGAATGTTTCAAAATTATATACATGATCTAAACTATTTATAAATTTACTGCAACCTCTATTGAAATTTCAACAGCCTTTTTCACAGAGGTAGGAAAGCCAACCCTCAAATTCACATTCGCACGATTTGCAAAGAGCCTCAGATTGTAAAAACAATCTTGAAAAAGAAAAGTAAGGTTGGTGGTCTTACACTATCTGGTTTCAAAACTTACTACAAATCTACAGTAATTAAACCGGTATGGTACTGGCATAAGGACAACCATATAGACTAACAGAATAAAATAGAAAGCCCAGAAATAAACTCTCCCATATGTAGTCAACTGATTTTTGACGAGGTTGCCAAGATCATTCAATGGGGAAAGGAGAGTCTTTCCAACAAATGGTGCTGGGAAACCTGGATCTCTACATGGAAAGGAATGAAGTTGGTCCCTTACCTCATACCATGCACAAAAATGAACTCAACGTAGATCAAAGACTTACACTTAAGAGCTAAAACTTTTTAAGTCTAAGACCATAGGGAGAAGTCTCTTGACACTGAATTTGGCAACAATTTCAATCTAATACCAAAAGTATATGTAACAAAAGAAAAAATAAATAAATTGAACTTCATCAAAATGTTTAAGTTTCCTATAAAGTTTTTTATAATAACCTTTTTTTATCTTTTAATATCCACGGAATCTTTCTCATTGCTGATATTGGTAACTTGGTTATCTCTACTTTTATCTTGGGAGTTATCAAACCTAATTATCTTTTTAATAGCCCAACTTTTTGCTTTGCTAACTTTCTTTGTTGAATATATGCTTTATATTTAATTGATTTTGGTTCTTATTTTTCTTATTTTTTCCTGTCTTCTTTCCTTGAGTTTAAGTTACTATTCTTCTTGAGATAGAAATTTAAATAACTAGGTTTAAACTATTTTCTCTTACTACACATGCCTTTGAAACTATTGTAATATAAAATTATTTTTCACCACTGCTTTGAATATTTATCTCAGATATTTTATGTAGTGTTTTGATTTTCATTCAGTTAAAATATTTTCTAATTTTCTGTGTGATTTTTTTTTTTTTTTGCCCACAGGTTATTTATAAGTTTTCTGCTTAATGTCCAAGCATTTGGGGTTTCATATTATAATCTATCTTTTGTTTGTGTCTAGTTGAATTCCACTTTGCTCAGAGATCATACCCAGCATGATTTCACCTTTTGGAATTTGTTAAGACTTACTTTATGGTCCATACATGTTCTAATACACACTTAAAGAGAATGTGTAGTCTCTAATGGCTGGGTGCAATATTCTATAACTGTCTATTAAGTCATGGTGATTAATACTGTTGTTCATGTTTTCCATATACTTATTATTTTTCTTTTTTTAGTATATTTTATTGATTATGCTACTACAGCTATCCCAATTTTTCTCTCTATTCCCCCTCCAGCAATCCTCCTTGCCTCAGTTCACATCCATGGCTCATACTTGTAAGTTCTTTAGCGTCTCCATTTCCTATACTCTTCTTAACACCCCCTTGCCTATTTTGTACTTACCATTTATGCTTCTTAATCCCTGCATCTTTTCCCCCATTTTTCCCTTTCCACTCCCAGCTGCTAACCCTCCAAATGATCTCCATATCTATGATTCTATTCCTGTTCTGGTTGTTTGCTTAGTTTGTTTTTGATTTTTAGATTCAGTTAATAGTTGTGAGTTTGTTGTCATTTTACTGTTCATAGTTTTGGTCTTCTTTTTCTTAAATAAGTTCCTTTAACATTTCATATAATAAGGGCTTGGTGATGATGAACTCCTTTAGTTTTGCCTTGTCTGGGAAGCACTTTATCTGCCCTTCCATTCTAAATGATAGCTTTGCTGAATAGAGTAATCTAGGTTTTAGGTCCTTCCTTTTCATCACTTTGAATACTTATTTCCAGCCCCTTGTTGCCTGCAAGGTTTCTTTTGAGAATCAGCTGAGAGTCTTATGGGAACTCCTTTGTAGGCAACTCTTTTCTTTTCTCTTGCTGCTTTTAAGATTCTCTCTTTATCTTTAACCTTTAGCATTTTAATTACAATTTGTCTTGGTGTGGTCCACTTTGGGGCCAACTTGTTTGGGACTCCCTGTGCTTCCTAGACTTGAATGTTTATTTCCTTCACCAAATTAGGGAAGTTTTCTTTCATTATTTTTGGAAATAAATTTTCAATTCCTTGTTCTTCTTCTTCTTCTGGCACCCCTATGATTCATATGTTG
>PVKM010024887.1:0-20244 GCA_004027735.1 Carollia perspicillata
CCTCCTCTGCCAGCAGACATGGCCTGGATCTGAGGAACATTGTTTGCTCCTGTGTCCCCAGCATGTAGATATGTGCTTGGTCCTCAATAGATGATAGAATGAATACATGAATGCATGAATGAATTCACTTGGTTAGCTCTTGCTGATATTGATTCTTATGAAGAATGATTGAAATCTTGGACTTTTATCTTTGAAGATGTGATAAGCAAATTGATTGATCTCTTCCACAAAGATCAGCTCTGCACACTAATAGCTTTTTCAAAGAGGCCTGCTCATTTCAGGATATAAAAGTTTGCACAGCACCTTTTTTAGTGTTACTAATAATGGAATTTTTTATTTATCTAGAAATTTGATACATGACTAATGTTCCATATTTAATGGAGCAGATGACTGTTGCACTAAAATATGGTTTCAAGAAAGAGAATGGTAGTGTCATGAGATTTATTAGACCTTCCAAAATATCAGCTATCCTCAAGCAGCCACGCATACACCCAAAAGTTATGAGCATCTGTCGCTAAATTACATGAAAGTTAAGTGTATCATAGCAATGTGGGGTATGCAGACAGAACCCTTGTCTAAATACCACCTTATAGGAAATTTCACTGGCAACTTGGCTTTGAGATGGTGGAGAAAATGGGGCTTCCTGCTGACAAAATGATAGATCAAGGCAGCTTTATAAGCTAAAGTTTAAAAAATACAAGTATTTTTCTGATTATTAGTCTCAGTCAAACTACCTCTTCTCCCTATAAGTATTCAAGCAGAGGCTTGAGGATTACTTACAATGGCTGCTGGAGATGAGGTTCCTGCATTGGCTAAGAGACTAGAATTCGTGGCCATTAATATTCCCCCTGATATGTAGAGTGTATAATCGGTATGTTGTGTTTCAGGATAAGTAGTCTTTGCCCTCTAGGTCAATCACCAATGCATGATTTTAATATATTCTTGCCAAAAATTAAAAAGAAGTAAAAAAATATTAACAAATGCATATTTGTATCTTTACACAATGTAGGCAGATGCAATATAACAACCACATTGCCAAAAGTTTTTGTGATTGGCTATTGGTAATTCTTTTTCATAAATAAAAAAAATACCAGAATAAAATTTAATATTTTTCTTCTCTTAGTAAGACCCATCCATCTTCTTCTTTTTCTCTTTTTTATATCTGCGTGTATATATATATATATATATATATATATATATATATATATATTTCATTTATAAGTGTTTGAGGACATTTGCCATAATAGCCAGAAGCTTTTATGTCATCTTCTTTTTTGTGGTCAGTATGTGCTGCTCAGAAAATAGTTACAGTCAGCTTGTCACAGGGAACATTTTGATGACTCCAGCTGAGAGGAGGCTGGGCCAAGGCAGAGGGTCATAAACTTAAGTGTAAATCAGAATTGCCTGGGATGCTTGTTAAACTACAGCCTGCTGAGCCCACTCCCAGGTGTTTCCGATCCAGTAGTTCAGCCTAAGCAGTTTCTGAGCGACGCTGATGCTGCTGGTCTAGGAGGTGCCCTGATATCTATTAGGTAAGAACTTTAATTTCACAATATGTATTGTCTTAGTCTAGCCTTGACCTGCCGCTGTGGGGCAACTGGACTCTCCAGGTTCTCTTAATGTAGCAATACCTTTAAAGTATTCACCTCTTTCCTTAATCTCACATACATTTATGTTAAGTGTAGGTCATGTCCGTATTTTATTGTGAAGCATCAATGCCAAACACATTCTGTGTTGGAGGGGACTGTGTAGGTGGCCCAGAAGCAGAGAAATACAACAAGCAACCTGTGCTTTCCTTCACTGATTCAGTTGCAGGTCGCAGAGAATTACCATTTCATCAATAGGGAGTGTTTTTCTACATGAAGATATTTTTCCTTTCAAAGTAATGTTGCCTTGGGGATTTGAAGGTCTACTGAGTTCCGAATATATTACTTGACCTGGATGCATAACTGAATATTTTATTTTGTCAAGTGTATTCGTGTCTATTCAGTGCCTTTGGTAATTCCCGTTCCACCTGTGCCGACTACAAAGGTGGCCTTGAAAAGCACTGCAGCTAATCCCCAGGTCGTCAGTTATCCCTTTAATTCTGGCCTTCGTCGTACCAGTTTTGAATCTTCACTGGCATGAGGGCCCTTGTGTTCTTTTGCTTCTTACTTGTATTCTGACTTAGTAACTCACTCTGTGAGTTGAGGCTTCCATTGAACTGTCTTCTTGGCTTTGGCATTCATGGTCTCCTTGAAGGGTCTGGGCCCTGAAGCCTGTATCAATCCCATTCCACCTCTGTGTCCAGCTCAGGTGTCAGCACTCCGCCCTGAGTATGTTTCATAGGTCTCTAAGCAACTATTTCTTTGTGTGTGTGGATAGAGTTTGCTAATTTGATTTTATATATGAAAATATACAAATCTCCATTCATGAAGAGAGACAGTGTGTTGCCTACTATTTAGGAGAACAATATTATAATATCTAATGTTATATTATTGAATTTAGTATTCATATTCAAGATTATTTAGACTCTCTCTCTCTCTCTCTCTATATATATATATATATATATATATATATATATCCATTACCACATTTTTAGTTTTAAGTGACAAAAAACCCAGCCCAAACTAGCTTAAAGAAAATTAGTTTTATGGCTCACATAGAGGAATAAATGGAGAGGAAGACTGGGTTTTGGTGTAGGTTAAGGCAAAGTTTCAAGTGGTGACACCAAAGTCTAGTTTCTCATTTTCAGCTGCATTTCTTCTGAGTTGGTTCCTTTCTTGAAGAGACTCTGCCTTATTGCAGCAAGTCTAATCATACAAACTCACACTTCCATGTCTAATGGAAAGAGAGAGCATCCTTTCTCTCAGCTTCCCATAATCCCTGAGATCTGCTCTCTCATGTACCCACACCGGAACCAATCATTATCGCCACCGTGGGCCACAGAATGAGTCCATGCCAGGAGCTGAGCCAGGAGGAGTCCCATTCGGTAGAACACTTGATGAGCTGGTTGCGAATAATGAGTCTCACACAAAACATACAGGTGACCCTTTCCTGTATACTAATCAGAAGATGGCTGATGGTTTGATAATAGATCTCCTCCTGATCCTTAATTTTTACCCTTTCAGACCACAAGTCACCAATATTTCTCATGCTTTTTTTTTAGTTGAATGCAAAAAAAAAAGTTCTTTGTTGCCATCAAGATTTATGAAATATACTATGTTGAGAGATCAAGTTTTCACAGAACAGAAATTTTTGGCTATTTATTTTCTGTGATAGTTACTTAAAATCTGATAAGGACTAGAGTTTACATGCAAGAATTTTGGGAGTGTAGAAAATAATCACATCAATGGCAGTTTGAAGAAACACTTTATTATTGGCATCAGTATAATATTATATAAGCTATACTCCCTCATGCTAAAAACATATATAAGGGAAGATCAATGAAATTAAATAATCAGAAGAGATAATAGATTCATTTAAAAAAATGACATTGTTCTATGGGCAATCTTTCATCTTTTTATTGAGATATAATTGACATATTACATTGTGTTAGTCTAAGGTTTTTCAGTGTATTGATTTGACACACTTATATATTTCAATATGATTACTACCATAGCAGTAGATACCATTTCCATCACATCATATAATCCTCTTTTTTGTGAGAATATTTAAGATCTCATCTCTTAGCAACTTTGAAGCATATTATACAGTACTGTGGTACATAATCACCATGCTGTGCATCAGGTCTGGAGAACTTACTCATCTTCAAACCTCCAGTTTGTGCTCTTCAATGTAAATCTCCCCAATGACGCCCCCTACCTGGCACTACCACCACCAGCCCCTGGTAACCACCTTCTGCTCTGTTTCTATGAATTTGGCATTTTTAGATTCCACATATAAGTGATTATCATACAATATTTGTTCCATTCTTATATCTTAAGAGAGCTTTCACATGCCTGCACAGAGGCATCAGCGTGGGTCATCTAAAAATAAAGTCAGATTGTTGACTCAACAGAAACCCCCCCAACTCATTTCCCATCTCATTCAGAATAAGTTCCAGTTTCTACTGGCCCTGCTACTTCTCCAGCTGAAGCCCCTACCTCCTTCTTGCTCACTGTCTCACTCTGGGAAAGCTGCACCAGGTGGCTTGTAGCACCTATAACATCACTCCCACCTGGCACGTGGGCTGTGCTATGCCATGCGGCTCGCACACGGCCTATCACTCATCCCCCTTAAATAACCGCTTGGCTTGTTTGCTGATATTTGCCCTCACTGCATGACTCTCTGCTCTAGTTTCATTTCCCCTGAGTCACCTTCCACGTCCACCTACTTAATGTGCCGCGCCAAACTCATGGCTCTTCATCCTTGAAGTCTACTTCCCCCACACCCCACTGGCATTACAATCTATTCCTTTATTTTTCCTTTATTAATTGCTCTCTCATTAGATCGTCAGCTCCAGAGGAGCAAAGGCTTAGACAGGTGTTTCGGTGCTGTACACTCAGCTAGCAGAACAGTTCCTAGCCTATAGTTGCATAAATCGGTGACTCAGCTGTTTTTTATCTTAATTTTTAAGGTTATCAAAGTAATATTTTACCACAAGGTGACAATTTGTGACCATCTTAAACGGTGAAAGAGTCCCACAATTTCTGGTCATGTAGGTTTCCTAGGAGACTGATATTTTCTTTAGCAACCTGGTTGGATCGCAGTTTGAGCCTCTGCTGTCTTTTTGACATCTAGACCTGGGAAACACTTATTTTCCCTTTAAGTGTTTGGTAGTCAAGTTCTTCTTGACAGCAAAGAATGGAGAGATGCTAGTACTAATAAACCCTGATGCATTACGGCTATGATTTAATTTTCACTTGACCCCATTTATCATATGCTTTGGTGAGATATTTTGTTGCTAATTATGGATTTCAGTACAAAGCTCTTCAACTCCCCCTGTGTGGGCTGCAGGGGACTGGGATTGAAACTCTTGCATAAAACTCTTGCATTAGGTGTTTATCCCTCATAATCTATTTAAAGAATACTGGGTGTTATAAATTAATTAATATACCAACTGCATTTTTCCTTAATGGGGAGTTTGAGTGAGAGATGGCTGCAGGTGGGAGTTTCTTCGATGAAAATTCTAGATTTGAACCTACACAGATAAGTATTCATTGCTTGTATAGTATTTGAGGATTTGCCAGTATATATAAAGTTAGAATAAAAAATTGTCACAGACCCAAGAAGAGTAACCCTGACTGATACAAATTTTTATTGTGTCATACAAGTGAGACAGAAGCATGGGACCGGCAGAGACATGGAACAGGGGTGTCCACCCCACAGCCTGTGGGCCTCATGCGGCCCAGGATGGCTATTCATGTGGCCCAACACCAAATCATAAATTTACTTGAAACCTTTCTTTTGCTCATCAGTTTTTGTTAATGTTTGTGTATTTAATGTGTGGCCCAAGACAAATCATCTTCTTCCAGGGTGGGCTGGAGATGCCAAAATATTGGACATCCCTGGATAGGGAGTTGAGGGGGCGAAGCTTGTTGAAAGTGCAGATTTGAGAAATTAAATGGAGGTTTAACTGCCTTTCAGACTTGGGAAACTTTTAGATAGTTTTCTAACCCTGTAGATGACCTGAGTTCTTAAGGAAACATGCATTTCATAAAATCAGGCAACCATTTGTCTCAAGTTTGCATCTTTGCAAAACTAATTCATAACAGATTGGAAAAAAAGCTTCAGGCAAAGTCATGTAAGAAACATTCTGGAACTCTTACCCAACAAGTCTGTGAGGGCAAGGGTTTTGTTCAGCATTGTACCCAGTCCCTAAAATGGCGCACAGTATATACTGAATAAATACAGGTTGGAAAAAAGAAAATTTGCAGTTGTTCTTAAGAAAAAGAATACAATAATAAATAATATTATAAGAATATATTCTGTTTCACATGCTCACAACTGTTAGCCTACTTTTGCTCACCCTGTGTTTGTTGAATAAGGTGGTGGGATGCAATGCCTTCCCCTCACTAGGGAAGCCACAGAGGGGTGATAGTCTATACCTGACATTGAGGACATGAGCAGGTGACCTAGAGATAGCCAGGGAACACTCTTGTCAGGGAGTTTGGAACTGGAGGAAAAGGTGTAAGTTTAGATATTATTTACAGTAATGGCATCGAATATCTGAAGTGGTGGTTTTAAGTCTCTGCTTTTGCAAAGTTCTGCAGCATCATGGGGCAGGACCAGAAGGTGAGTCTTAACTAACCCTGCCTTGGCCCTGGGCTGTGGTTCTCCTGTATAACCTATCCTTGGGGTCTGACACTTGCCTAAATCCTTTTTTATTTAAACGTTTCTATTGGGTCTTTGTGCTAGTAGTATTACTTTAGTGAATAAGTTAGCCAGAGTTGGTTTCTGTTGTCTGTCTGTATCCAAGAATTTTCACTGATATCAGATAGGACATAAGAGACGCATAGAAATGAGAGTTAGGATTAGGGAATTAATAGGTAGCATGTGCTTTTTAATGGATTTTGAGGACAAGAGGGAGCATCTCAAATAAAAGTAATATAATAATATGACTTACCATTCTTTTGCACAAGAAATAATTGCTGAAACACATAGCATTTAGTTCCCTGTTTGGGTGTCCTTTTGAATTTAGGGCTTTTTGCAGATCCCACTCATTTTATTTAATTTTAATTACTTTTTATCATTGAGGGTCAATATCTGAAAGAGTGATGTGGCTCCTTTTCTCTTTCAGCTGTACCTTTGAGACCCTTGAAAGTATTCTTGCTTTTTTCTCAAGATAGTCCTGGTCCACCTTGAGTTTTCCCTTCTGCAAACATAGAACCAGCTTCTCCTTTTGTTCTCTCTTTTTTAGTGGTGTTAAGGGTGCAGATAAGATTGTGAGTTATACCAGTTAAGCAATGTGACATTGCATCCCCCACTTTCTGAAAGTTTGCCTTTCTTCGCTTTGCTTGTATGAAAGACCTTCATTAGGAGTGCTACGGCTTTTTTCCTGAAAGCGAAAATCCCCTTTGGGTTTCTTGGGTTAGCAAACACAGGCACTAGTGTAGGTGTTTTGTAAGAACGAAGGGGCTTAACTGGAACTTTCAGAAAGTGGGGAACACGCCTCACTTAATGCTTTCGGTTTATGAAAGGTTTCAGAGAAACACTGTACTTTGGGATAACAGGGGTAACTTGCATTTTCATGAGTGAGCTGCAAAAAGATGTCGTTTAGAAATCATAAGTTTCCCTGGCTGGCGTAGCTCAGTGGATTGAGCTCGGGCCTGCAAATCAAAGGATCACGGTTCGATTCCCAGTCAGCGCACATGCCTGGGTTGCAGGTCAGTTCCCAGCAGGGGACGCGTGAGAGGCAACCATACATTGATATTTCTCTCCCTCTCTCTTTCCCTTCCCCTCTAAAGATAAATAAATAAAATCTTCAAAAAATAAAAATCATAAGCTCACAATTTTTCCAATTTTATACTGATCTTCTTGGATCCCTTTCTTTGTTGTAAGATAATAGTTTTCTACTTGCTTTCTTCACAAGATACCTATTTAAATTATTTCCTTACCCAAACTTTAATTATATCTCCTTGTAATCCTTATAAATGTGCACTTCATTCTCATTTTTTAAATATTCTTTATCATAATTACTACAACAATCCCATCTTTATAATTTTGAGTTTTCTTCACTATGTTACATTTTTAGATATATTTATCAAAGAATCAAGATATTTCAATGTTATAACATATGAAAGTATAATAATTGTTAATTTGCCCCAAATTTCTATGTATACTGATGCATTTGTTCTACAAATTTGTTTTCCAAATAGAATGATATATCTGGTATACAACATATATTTTAAAGATCAAAGTGCTTTTATTATCTGTATATTATTTTTGACTGAATAGCTGTGTGTTTTGTTAAACTACATTTCGTGTAGTATTAGCAGTTCATTCTACGCCCGTGAGTGAATGAAGAAAACTGGTACACTCCACACTCTAATTTACCAGAAACTTGGAACTATTTGGGATTGAAATTGTATAATTAGTTTGGCTTCGTCACAAACACGTTTTAGACGTGAAAGAACACAGCTCCCCGAGAGTAATAACAAGTCTGTGACATCCCTATCAGCTGGGCAGACAAGCATAATTCTGGCTAAGTGTACTCTCCAGACTACTCGGAAGCACAGAGGGTGTGATATTAAAAACTGGGAAGAAATACAGCAGCTCGGAATTATATAGACATTGAAAATAATGGAATAGGAAAGTAGCATGCTGCTGAGTTTAATTCATAAATAAATCCTAAAGCATTAGTGTGGAGGACAAATGATCGGGTTGCAAATTCATCAACAGTGGTCATATCTGATTACTGGAATTTCTTAGACTTGTATTATTTGTCCCTATTTTACTTTTAGTTTAAATGTCTTTTCAGAACTAAAAACTTAGATGAAGAAAATCTTGAAGTTGGTCTTTATTTTCTTCACTGAAAAGCATATTTAATTTGAATTTTATTTTGCTTTGAGGCAGGTTTTATTACACCCTGCACCCAAGAAAACAACCTCATATTCTCTCTCTCCTTAAAATAGTACGATATATTGCTGGGGAGAATAGCATGCCATCCAAAGTTCATTTATGATACAGAAAACGAATGCTAGCACTACCGACCTGAAAGCGTCGTAAGGAGAATTTCTGCAACTGAAGAGAGAAACTAGCAGCTTCATACTTCTTGTCCTAATAGTATGAAGCATAGAGAAGCCTTTTTAGAGAAAGTGCAATATATATTCTATAAAGCAAGTGCTGAATATTAGCATTTGCTGTGTCAAGATTTTAATGAGTTTTCTGGTATAGTCACTTGTGCCTATAAAAATTACATTCTTATTTACCTTTTTCCTTTCCATAGCTATTCTCTAAGAACTAACAGATTATGAGAATGAGCTATTTGTCTCATGATCAATTTACATCATATAAAGAGCCATCCTGTTTCTCAGGAACAGAGAGAATCTAGTTTTCCTCTTGGCTAGGGGTTTAAAGAAAAAATTCTTTTTTTTTTTTTTGAGCAACCAGGGTGCTGAGACCAGGTAGGGTTGCTCCCCTGTCCCACATGGCTCCTCTGGCCTCATGGCAATCTGGACCTTTGCAGAGTTATTTGTGAAAGGAAGTCAGTGCTCTTCCCTATACATTCAAGTAGGGGCTTATGCTTTCTCAGACTATCTGAGCCCATGTGCAGCATCCATGACTTTCTGAGAAGTTCTAGGCAAGGAGGGAAAGAAGGGTACATACATATTTGAACTGTTAGTAATTTTTAGTTAGCTGAGAAAATTGGTTCCAATTTTCAGACTCAGCTGAGTAGGAAGACAATGGTTCCCAAACTTTAGCATGTCTCAGAATCACCTGGAGGGCTGTTAAAATGAAGATGTCTGGCAAGCCCTAAAATTTCTGACTCACTGTGTTTAAGGAATTCTGCTTCTCACAAATGCTTGATGCTGCTGGTCTGGGAACCACATTTTGGGAACCACTGCATTAAAAAATAGGAACTCTATAAATCCACTAAATTGTGGGTCCCAAAAAGCAGGGATTTTTTTGGTATCGTTTCTCATCTCACTGAACACAATGTTTTGAACGTAAATTCTCAATCAATATTTATTAAAGGTTGAATTGGGGTGTTAAGTGGGTAGCCCCTGGATTCACATCAAATTTCAATTTCTCCCATTTTCCTCTATTATATTAACCTGTTTTACTTTTTCATAGTACTCATCAATATCTAAAATTATCTTGAGTAGGTGCTTGCCTTTTGTTATCTGTCCCTCCCTCACACATCTGTACTAGTATTTAAAACCTGCATCCATCTTGTCCAGGGTCGCCCTCCAGTGCCGAGTAGTAGATTGCACATACATAATGGAAGAATGGATGAACGAAATAAGGAGTTGTTCTAAAATCTACCTCTAAAGTCAAAAATATCAATCTGATGATTTGCAGCTCATGGTTTGTTTTTTTCCTTACTCTAAGTCAGTCTTAACCAAAATTGAAAAGTAGGTAAATGGCTTAACTGTATTTAAAAGTATGTAAAGAAAAGTATCTCTGGGAAGTACTTATTGTAGGTACTCCCATATCTCCGCCCCTGCTTTAAAGAAACTTCCTGTGCCTTACTGCCCTTTGTCTCATGCTTTTCACCCCGCCCTCAGTAATCCCGTGCTGTTCCTTTATTCACACTGAAATATAAAGCAGCTGAGTGCAGCCTGGTATGTTAACTTCTCTAAGAAATACATGAATTTTAAAATCAAAGTTTATTCATTGCTATTATAAAGTTAACACATGTTCATTTAAAAAAAATTAGATTAAAAGGAAAACAAAAGCACTTTTTTACAGCCAGAGATGACTACCATTAACACTGTGGTTTGTTTTCTCTCAGTCTCCTGCTGTGTATTTTTCTACCTAATTATGATCCAATTTTATATATGTATAATATTATGCCATAAATAAGGACTGCCAGCTGACTAGACACTATATTAGTCACAGAATATAAAAATTCAGAAACATGTAAAGAGGAAAATCATGCCTAATCTTGTTATTCAGCAGTAACACTAACATGTTGGTTAATTTCTTTATGGCCTTTTTGTCTTTGCATATATTTAACATAGCTGATATTTTCCATTCAGCATTTTAATGAAGGAACATTCATATTCAGACACCAGGTCACATAAAGAAAGGTTGGTTGATGACAGATAACATCTGGCACAGAATCGTTTAGGAGTCTCCCCAAGTTAAAATAAAAAAAACAACAACCCAGTGTTTGAGGTCATTCAATGATAATAACCATTATTACTTAGGATTTTAGGTAATGAAAATTGCCATCGTAGAGCTTTAGGAGCTCCGGTCCCGTGGAGGGGGAGCGAGATGGATTTGACTCCATCGCTCACCCAGCACTGTCACACGGGCAGCATCCTTCAGCATGCGAAACTGAATGAAGCCAGCTACTGTTTTAATTGCTTATTCTGGTAGGCAAGATATTTCATTTGAAAGCTAACTCATGTGGAATGAGATACATAATTCCTGGTATGCAAAAGAGGTTGTAGGAAAAGATAAGATGTAATATAAGTGCTCTAAGCCATGCATATTTTGCAAGCCCATAAAATGCAGCTAACAACACGTAGTTTAACTGAGCTTATGAAGTTAAAAAAAAACCTATTTATTTTTGGTTCCTGATTCTTTATTTACTCCTTATTTTTATAGTATTATTTTATTTTAATCCAAAGAGAGTTGATGGTAACCTTCTTCAGCCATACCATGTATATCTGAGAGTGTCTTTTAGTAGTATTCTGTAGGAAAGAAAATGAAGCTGGTGACAAACTTGAAATAACAGCTGCCCCCTCCTGTAATTGTGCTGCCCTTGGACTTCCTCCTGTTCTTGCAGGCAAAAATCTGAGGAAAGCATGTCTTTTTTTCTTTATCGGCAACATTTTCAAAAATTTGTTCTGAATGTATCAAGAATTTTTCTTACATAATTGTAGAATTTGAATCAGAACATTCAGATCATTTTTCAGCCCTGAGAAGTATTTAAATTACATATTGGTGTTCTAATTGTTCTGGCTTCTTATTGAGTACTAGCCATTCTGTAGAGGATAATGCTGCTGTAGGTGTTGGAGATGCCATGGTGTGGGAGAGAGAAAGATCCTTAGTGGGTCTTACATTCATTCTATCAGGAAGAGATGGGCAATAAACAAGGAGATAAAAACCAGGGTAAGCTGACAGAAAATACTGATGAGAGATGTGGGCACTTTTAGAGTCATGGAAAAATTCTCTTTAAAAGGGTAACATTTGGGTGGAAGCATGAGGGGCATGGTGGACTGTTTGAAAGAATGAAAGACATCCAGAAGGTCTCAGGCGCAGTGAAGGTGGTGTAATGTGGTCGCGGCTGATTCTGAGAGGTCGGATGGCCCGGATCACAAAGAATCTAATGGGACGTGGAGCGTTTGGCGTGGAAAGCCATTGGGGGGTTTTACAAAGTGGAAAGATATGAAGTGATTTGGTCTACATTTTCTAAATATTGAACTTTGTTACTATATCATAAGTGATTACAAAGAGACAAGAATAAGAAGAGGAAATCTAGTTAGGGGTCTTATGCAGTAGGTCAGGAGATTAGTAATGGTGGATTGAATCAAGGTAACAGTAAGAAAGAGAACAGGAGATGGATTTGGGATATATTTTGGAGGTAGAGCTAACATGACTTGCTGATGGATTGACTGTGGGGGCTGAGTATAAAAAAATTAAGAATTGCTACTTGTTTGTTCATTTTTCCAAAGGATGGATAGTGGAGATCAAAGGAGGAAAAAGGAGTACTTATTGTGATTTTGAATTTGGGGCAGTTGTCACTGTTAGAAAATCAAGGGTATGACCAATGTGGAATTTTAAAAAATCAGTTATCATTGGAGCTTGGAAGATCCATGAAATTGAAGGTCAAAAGAAATTATCTAAATACTTTAAAATTTTTTGAAATTATATTTTGTTGATTATGCTATTAAAATTGTCCCCATTTTTTCCTATTGGCCCCCTCCAATAGGAAGTGCAGCAGTCCCCACTCCCTCAGGTAATCCCCACACCTTTGTTCATGTTCATGGGTCATACATAAAGGTTCTATGGCTACTCCAGTTTCTATAACTATACTTTACATCCCCATGGCTATTCTGTAACTACGTACCTATTTGTACATCTTAATCCACTTACCTCTTCACCCATTTTCCCACACACCCCCTGCCCCATCTGGCAACCTTTATCATAAATAAGTCCCTTTAACATTTCATATAATAATTGTTTGGTGATGACAAACACCTTTAATTGTTTTCTTGTCTGGGAAGCTCTTTATTGCCCTTCAAATCTAAACAATAGCTTTGCTGGGTAGAGCAATCTTGGCTGCAGGGCCCTGCTTTTCACCACTTTGAATATTTCTTGCCAGTCCCTTTCAGCCTACAAAGTTTCTTTTGCAAAATCAGCTGACAGTCTTATGGGAATTCCCCTGTATGTAGCTAACTGCTTTTCTCTTGCTGCTTTTAAGATTCTTTCTTTAACCTTAACCTTTGGCATTTTTAATTATGATGTGTGTTGGGTTGGGCCTCTTTGCATCCGTCTTGCTTGGGGCTCTCTGCTTCCTGGACTTTCATGTCTATTTCCTTTTCCAAATTAAGAAGTTTTCTTTCATTATTTTTTCAAATAGATTTCCAATTTCTTGCTCTTTCTCTTCTCCTTCTGGCACCTGTATGAGGGAATGTTGGACCTCTTGAAGTTGTCCTAGAGACTGCTTAAACTATCCTCATTTTTTAAAATTCTTTTTTTTCTTGTTTTTCTGATTGGTTGTTTTTTGCTTCCTTATGGTTCAAGTCATCGATTTTATTCTTGACTTCATTTGCTCTACTGTTATTTCCTTTTAAATTGTTCTTTATTTCAATTAGTGCATCCTTTGTTTCTGACTGGATATTTTTATGCTATTGAGGTCCTCACTAAGTTCCTTGAGCATCCTTATAACCAGTGTTTTGAACTCTACATCTGATAGATTGCTTATCTACATTTTGTTTAGTTCTTTTTCTGGTGTTTTGATCTCTCCTTTCATTTGGGCCATGTTTCTTTGTCTCCTCATTTTGGAATTCTCCCTGTATTTGTTTCTACGTGTTAGGTAGGGCTGCTACAACTCCAAGCATTGCCTAATGTAGTAGGTGTCCTGTAGTGTCCAGTGGGAGAGCCTCCCCTATCACCCAAGCAGGCTACTTGAGATGAGCACATTATGTGGGCTGAATATTCTCTTTTTGTATTTGATCCTTGATTGATGTTTGTAGATTAATGGGAGGAATTTACCCAGGCCAGTAAGCTGCAAATACTGGCTGTGACCATTGACCATGAACCCCTGCCCTCTGTGGAAGATCAGCTATGTGGGAGTAGGGTGGTGGTACTCCAACGTGCTCTGTAACTGTCCAGGGGGTGTTTCCCAGGTGGTGCAGGCCAAGGTCAGCCCCCACCTGTGTTTTGCCCAGGGCTACCCTGCCTGAGCTATAAAGCATTCTGAGATGATTGCTACTTGTGCTGGCTTGGAGGTTCCCAGGTGAAGCCAAACTGTGAATCTAGGCTGGTTGCTCTTAGTGCTGGGCCCAGGGCCACTTAACAAGAGGTTTGGGGGCTGAGGGCTCACTGAGGCTGGTTATTGCTTATTTAACATGATTTAGGAATTTGTGAAGCACGAGTCAAGACCAGTCATTCATATGGAAACACAGCTTTGGTGGTCCTGTAAGTTGTATGAGTCAGAGTCTCTGGGGATTTCCAAGATGGGGCAAACATGTTAACAAGGTTGATGGAGTCTCAGATACAGCAACAGCCTGCAGGTTCTGTAGGAGAGTTCAGAAATGGGACAGAGGCCTCTGCCTATCTTTCTGTCTGAGAGAAAGCTGTCCCCCAGCTCTCACCTTGATGCTATACACTTCAGTTTCTCTCTGTATGCCACTGATGCCTTCAAGCTGCTCCCCCACTGCTGAAGCTCAGAGGGAGGGAGTCTGAGTAAGTCTGTGTGTGGGTTATTTAAGAGGAGCTACTTGGAACTTCAGAAATTCCTTCTACCAACTCAATCCCTGCTGCTTTTTGCTGTCAGAAGTTATGAGTGCTTATTTCTCTGTCACTGGAGACCTGGGCTGGGGTCATTGTGTTGGGTTGGGACTCCTCAGTCCCAAGATATCCCTCCTAAATTGTTATCCACCACACATGCACATGAGACCAGACTGTTCCGCATCTCCTTCCCACCTACCAGTCTGGATGGATGTGGTTTCTTTAATTCCGTAGTTGTCAGACTTCCACTCAGCACAATTTCAGATGGCTCTGAGTGATGGCTGTTCTATATGTTAGTTGAAATTTTGATGTTGTGCAAGGAGTTGAGCCGTGTTTACCTACGTTGACATCGTGACAGGAAGTCAAGCGCATGCCGCGAATGAGTTTTGATACCATCAAGAATAATTGCATAAGGTAAGCACAGGAAGGATAGTTAATAATACCGTAATAACTATGTATGATGCCAGTGGGTAGTGAAAGTATCAGGGGGATCATTTTGTAAAGTATATGATTGTCTGCACATTGCTACATACCTGTAACTAATACAAAATACTACTGAATGTAAATTGCAATTTAAAAAATTATAAAAGAAGAAGAAATGAAATATTTCCCATGATAGATGAAAAAAGATTAATTGCAGAAATACCAGAGCAGAAGGAGACACCGCCTTGTATAAAAATATGTAGATGGCACATAAGGAAGGGTAGTAAGTGGCAGAGATGCAGAACATGCTTTATGGTGTGGATAAGGTTTGTGAAAGAAAAAGGCCTAAAAATGGTCCGGAAATGGCAATGTGGAACAATGAGAAACTTGGTTTATCTCTGTGAATTGGGATACCTGGTATAGGAAATACAAAGCAAGCTCAAAGGAGGCTTGACTGGCTGGTGAACTCAGTGCAATATACAGATGATGTATTATAGAATTGTATAGTTAAAACCTATATAATAATTTTATTAACCAATGTCACTCTGATAAATGTAATCAATTTTTTAAAGCAGGCTTGATATGAGGGAATTGTAAGTTAGATGTCATCTTTGGGAAAATTTCAGTAAGGACTACATATAGGGAAGATCTGGTAACTGTCAGCAAATCCCGGAGGACAGAGAGGGGAGATTTGAGAGGGCTTGGCCTTGAGCCAGTGTTTTCTACCTTTCATAAATATCATCTTTTTCTGTGTTCATCATTTTGTGCCTTTGACTTCCACATTAAATATTTAAATTCTTATATCATTAATTCTGCTTTTTACTCCCTGCAGTGTATATTTGAATTATCTTGTTGCGGTTTTTCATTCCTTGGCACCTTCTCTCTTTAACTCATCCTGCTTTTTTCCTTGTTTTGACATTTTCACTTCTTAAGGATTTCTCTTTTGCCAATAAATAATGTCTTCTGGAATCTATTGAAATTGTCCAGTGTTTTTCTATACTTGGATTCTTTCAGAAGGTCATTTTCAAAGGTGTGCTTCTCCTCTGTAGTTTCAGAATGATGCCCCCCTGCGCCCCTTAATTTTGTGATTTTATTCTCCAATTATGAAATTATTAATCAGGTTTTTCTTCCTGCTGAGTTTTCTTTTCCGATAACCCCTCGGTCAGGAAAACATAATAAGCTAAGTTGCACTCTAACGGGACATTGGATAGGCCCTTGTGCCAAAGGCGATCCCACCCAGGGAACAGAGAGCTGGCAAGGCCCCAAGAGGCCTGCCTAGTATGTATAAGTTCATCAAATTACACACACTGGCTCATCTTGATTTTGGACCAGGGAGTAGAGGGTCCTCACAAGTCTTCTGGGTAAGAGTTGGCCAGTTAGTGAGAAGAGAGTGGGTTACAAAAAGAGATATTGCAGGTGGTGAAAAGAAGTCATATATTCCAGTCTGCCTCGTTTACCAAGGCTTGCTTGTTTCATTCAATTCATAATTGCATTAAATACTTGTTTAGGTAATCTGACTTGCATAGGTTCTGACACTTACGGATGAAGGCTGGGTTGACATATATGTAGTTTCTAATAATTGCATCCTCTTTGCAGAATTCTAGTCCCACAACATATGGGAAGGGGTGCCATTCTTGGTACACCTGTGTGTAAAGGCTGCGAGCTAGGCAGGTTGCTGCCTCCATGGCCCTTATTAGAATGGATAATAGGATAATAAAAATTGAGAAATCCTGAGTTTCAAAACTGCTTTTTAAAATTGACCTATTTTTTTTTTTGCCCTGTCTGGAGTAGCTCAGTGGATTGAGTGTGGGCCTGTGAACTGAAGGGCCGCAGGTTCAATTCCCATTCAGGGCACATGCCTGCACTGTGGGCCAGGTCCCCAATAGGGGGCACATGAGAGGCAACCACATGTTAATGTTTCTCTCTCTCTCTTTCTCCTTTATCTTCCCTTCTCTCTAAAAATAAATAAATAAAATCTTTAAAAAATTAACTTATTTTTTTCAGTCACTCGAGCACAATATCTTGCACTTGATTTCATTACTTTTTTGAGCAATATTTAATATATATGGTAGTTACTTATAACCTATATACTTGGTAAATTGCTGGATCAGTCAATTCCCTATGTCCAAAAAACGTTTGGCATCTGTGTTGGATTCACATGGGTTCTTTACTTATTCTCATTTCCTGGAAACATGCTACACTAGGGTAAAGGGAATCAGTATATGAATGACTTCAATTCTCTGAATGCCCTGCATTTAGGAACTTTTTCTTTTTCTGCCAAGTCTACCTTGTGTTTCAGGAACTGTGATTCCCATTAAACGAAGTGCCAATGCCAATCTACTTCCCACCAAGTTCAGCCTTGTTTTGTGGTTTGCTTCCCCCACCCCCAAGCATTTCTGTCTCAGTGTTTCAGGACGAGAAGATTGTTGGAAGTATGAGTATAAAAAAGGACAAGTCCACTGTAGCCTTAAACACATAGCCATGAGGTGAATGATGGCTGCTTTTTCTTTTGATTAGCTATGTAAGAGTCCAAAACAGGGAAGCAGACAGGATTGTTCAAAATATTTAAAGCAATAGATTTACCTACATCATAAAGTGGGTTATTCTACTCATCGGCATTTCCAATCAGATTCATCAACTTTAAAATTAATGTAAATCTTGCCATGATTCTGTGAATGAATGGATGATCAGTCCCGTTCCATGTGGGGTTCTGCTTTCAAACTGCATGTGTGTGATTTTCTAAGTATTTCAGGGAGACATTAACAGGATTTGTGTGTAACTGCCTGTCAAAAAATATTGCAATTTTCTTCAAGGACCTACTTTTCAATGGCATCAGCATTTTAATTTAAAAAATTGAGACTGAATATGAAACTTTACACATAAGAAAATAGAAGGAAAATTGTAAATATGGGGTAGGGTAGTCTCAAGAGACCTGAAAATGTACTCTATGTGTTGTTCCATACATACATTCATTATGTCCCCTCCCACAAATATGCGAGGGGATCCTTGAAATGGAATTCTCTTCTGGAGGGCTGGTCCCTTGTTATACAGGTTTTACCCATTAGGTGTGGGTTCTAGAAAACCATCTGTATCAGTGTACTAGCTGGTGTTGTTGTGAGAGGTTGAGTTTGGCTTCAGTGAATTTTTCTTTAAAGACTCTTACAACATGTTTGCCCATTTCACGATGATGATTTTTAAGTGCACCTGCCCACACTGTGCTGAGTGTACAGCAGTTTTTGACCAACAGTAGCATGATCCCCATGCCCCACACTCCCTCTTCACCCGATCTTACCCCAAACGACGTTTTATTTTTGTTTCCTTGGATAAAAAAAAGTCTTCAAAAGGAAATGTATTGCCAATGTGAAAGAGGTGAAACCAAAAAGTGACAGAAGCACTGGACGTCATCAAACTCAACAAGTTCAGAAACTGTTTTGAGCAGTGGAAAAAAGTCTCAATAGGTGTATTGCATTGAATGGAGAATACTTTGAAGGTGACTGAAGTTTAAACATGTAAGAATAATACACAATTTTTTATAAATAAATTTTGGGAGGTTTTTGGTCCCTCCTTGAAAATATTATATGGTTATGTATATATAAGATATATGAGGGTATGCATGTTTGTCTAAATTATTTAAAAAATATTTTCTACATCCAGAAACAGTCAAATAAAATAATTATTACTAAAATTAGATGATCAAGAAATAAAACCCAAACTGGTAGTAGATATTAAGTAATGAAAACACTGGAATAATTGAAAAAGCTGAGATAAGAAATAGCACAAAATTCAGTGAAAAAGGAGAAAATAACAATCAACAAAATAGTTTCCCTTTCTCATACTAAGCAATATATTTACCTGTTTTATAATTTAAAACTAAACTTATTAATAGTATTTTGATTGGTATACAAAAACCAATCAATTGTTTTGGCAATGTATGCAAACAAGTTACCCCTCAAGTCATCTCCGGAGAAGCAGCCTTGCGGGGACCGTGAAAGGGAGTAACAAGTTACTTAGAGTCAGCAAAGCGCATACTGAGCTTTTCAGTGTCGCATGTTTAAGTGAGAATATTCCTGAAGTTTCCATTTTGTAAATCTAGTTAAAATGTCAATGACTTATCAAAACCAACCAACCGACAAGCAAAATATGTATTTTTACTCTAATTACATTTTGGAATCATTGCAGTTTGTAATTTGTTTGTAAGACTTTTATCCACTAGGATTTTTTGAGAATTAGTGAGAAAAAGCCGTGACAACCTTTTAGTGGCTATTATTAACAATAGTGGGAACCGCATTTGGGTGTGCCCCTGGTTTCATCCGAGTTCTCTAGGGATTCAAAGGAGAGCTGAGGAGAGTGGAGGGAAATGGTGATAAATTGGTTTTCAAATTGCATGTGCTCAGGAAAACGAAACCTTTCTTTACCCTGAACTTACGTGGCGGGCTATCATCTTCCCATTTCCTCTCTCTCCACCTCACTCCCGTCTGAGGCTGGATTCAAGTGGAGGAAGTGAGCTTTGCCTCTTTTCCTAGGCAAAAAATTAACACTGTGTAGGTTGCCTAGTCTATTCCAATTAAATGAGGCATTTCTATGGATGATTAGAAGGCATTTCCACGGAATGTAGAGGGTATTGGAAAGGGCAAGATTTTCAGAAGTATTTTCAAATATACTTTCTTTGCCTAACGAAGTAGTGTTTACCATTTATATGAGCAGAAGCCATCTCCTTAGAAAGAATATCTGGATCCCACTTAAAAGTAATGAAGAGAACATAAATGTAAAGATTATGGAGTAACTCTTGTAATAACCTACTTACCTCTCGTCAACTTTTACTTAGTGTTTCAGTATTTAGTAGGGAAATTATTTAATGTTTGAAATATGATACGCCATGGGATATCATAGGACATGGTAATGGTTTTATGGAAATTGGACAATTGGTTCCATTAGTTCTACATGTGAGCTAACAGAACACGCTTACCATCAAGATATAAATGGAGTGCAATGATACCATGAGGTTCTCTTACAACTTTTTTTGTAAGTAATGCAAACATTTTCCTAGTAATGCCAACATTTTCATTACTCAAAGCGTCTGCAGAAATAAATATCAAACTAAAAAAAGATCAATAATACCTAATGTGTGTCATGCACTATTCTAGGTAATATATACAAATAAAATCTTTTAAAAAATCAATCCGAAGATGCATGTACTCTTATATTCCAATGTGGAAGGCAGAATTATAAAATGTCCCTGCAATTCCCTTCTCCTGATAACCATCTCTTTGG
>PVKM010024888.1:0-20262 GCA_004027735.1 Carollia perspicillata
TGGCAGAGGCCTGAGAAAGCTGTGTTGCTCTTTTCATTACCCCTTGACTTCCAAGGAGATTTGCGAGATGGTTTCCAAGAAGTTTATCATGTTCTAAATATTCTCCTAAAAGGATACCTCCTGGCTTCCCTGATTAATGCTATTCAGCCTGTCAGAGAGCTACTTGAACACCGTGTCTAAGTTTGCATGTACTGTCTCCTGGCTGTTTCCTCCTGCCTTGGGACAGTGGTGTCTGTTTCCTGGCTTAACTCTTGGTTAAGGAAAGTGAGTGTTAAGTGACTTCAGTTTTTCAAAAAGCCGAATGTGACATTTTGCTATGATCTGGGATGAAACCTCCTTTTCCCCCATCATCTGTGTATTCTGCACTCTTTATAGCTATATTGAAGCAGAGCCTAGTTTAAGTCTTGAACTCAAGATTATTGTTCTGATAGATAACATATATATATATTTGTCTGTCTCTCCTTCTCCCAAGACTTTTGCTTAAATTTTATATGAAGAAATATAAAAGTGAGCTAACTACATCAGTATCTTGGTATTGTTGGGTTAGAACTGCCATAAAGCTAGATATAGAAACTTTTCACTCCAAAATACTCTCCCGAGGCTGCGATCATTCTTTATTCATAAAAAGGAGCAACAAATGAAAAAATAACATTTTTAAGAAAGATAGATGGTTTTCCCCTTTAACTCTGAAACTCTGGTGGAACTGTACACAATGGTAAGGGACTTAAAACTACCTTCTTCTCTGAAGGTCATGGTCTCACCTGACACACAGGATGCATTTTGAATCCTCCAGCAGTGTCTTCACTTCATGAACCCATGAAGCAGTGTGATCAAAAGGAAGTAGGCAGTGCCCTGTGCCAAGGGTTGTTGATGAGTGAATGAAAGAGAATGGGATTTAGAGATTCCTGAACTACTTACTGGAAAGAATAAAGCACAAGTATATGAAATCATATGAAAACATTTTCAGAGTGGTTCAAAAATTGTCCTCAGAACCTTCTCTCTCTTCTGTTTCAGTGTTTTGTTTCCCAAATGCCCTCCCACTCCCCACTCGGCCCTTGCCTAGCTGCAGTACCTTTTTGTGTGATGAGTTCTCTATGCTATTGAAAATATGTCTCCACCAAATCATATCCATCTCGTGTCTCATTCCCTTATGGCCTATTCTCTGCCATGAAGTTGATCATTGAGTGCAACAAAGGTATTCTTCGCTGATAATGTCTTACTGTACCATCTCACCTATGACATATTTGCATTCTAGCAGCTGCCCTCAGGGATATACTCCCCAAAAGTCAATAATGATGAAAAGATGGAGCACTATCCCGAAGAAGAGTGTTTTCCTCCTAAGAACGTTCTCTAGCACTCTTCAGATCTACTGAACAGACAGCTTTCTCCTTCTTCAGAGCTTAGCATCAACCCTAATTACAAAGCTACCTTTGCAAATTGACCTGCCTCAGTGTAAGAGATTCAGGGCTTTGCCTGCTCTGAGGAGGACCCAGATTTGGGAAGAAAGAGAGGAAAGGCCTGACGCCAGTGGGTGGTGTCTAGAACTACACTCTCTAGTGTGGAAGCTACTAGTTATGTGTCCATCATTGCATAAAGTGTGATTTTACAGCCTATGTAAAAAGTGAGGAGGGCATTTTCATTCAAGAAAAAGGGCAGTGAGGAAGTGATGCTTCTGAAGAAGCCAGTTCTACCTATGAGTGCCAAGACTTTCCTCATTTGCTGGTAGACCTAAGGATTATGGTCTGTAGTGGGGAAAATGATATACATCATTATGATGGATCATTGTTTTAGGGCATTAGTTCTTATGAAGGGAGCCTGTAGCTTGTGTAGATTTAGTAATCTTCCCCTCTCCCCACCCCTATATTTATTTATTGTTTTAATTTATAGGACTTACCTTATTTTTCTCTAATGGAACGACTCTTCAAAGTAGATATATTAATAGGTACTCTACATTTCCCAGGCAAGAAAACTGACTTACAAAGTCAGAAACTGACAAGCAAAGTGACTTGCTTATTTACAAATAAGGCAGAGGCTACCCGTGAGTCCTCGGACACAGCGGCCACCCCAGGCCTTCCATGCATTCGGTTGTGCTCGAGGCAGTCCAGTGCAAGCTGCCTGGGGGACCTGATGCAGGCTTTTTGATAATTGGCTCTCAGTAACATCATCTCTCAGCTTGTGGTCCAGAAATACGTGGAAAAGGATTCCTAAATCAGATCAGGTTGGCAAATGTTAGGTTAAAGAAACTTCAACAAGCTTACTTATTGCAGAACTTCTCAGAGCCTTTAACACACTAACACACATTGTGAGTCTCCAAGAAGGGACATGACAGTCAGGGCTTCCAAAGCTTCCCATTTAGCAGCAGAGTACCTGGAAGGCTGAGTGTTCCGAGGAGGATTCCTGAGAAGGGAGGTTCTCTGCAAAGTTACTCAGAGGGGAGATCTCTAACCAGAGAAAGTGCTTTCCTGTTGCTGTCAGCCTCATAATTACTTGTAAATATGAGGTGCCTAATCAATATTTTAGACTGATTGTTTGTTGAATGAAAAACTCTGGGGTTTAGGCCCCTTCTGTGCCAGGTCCAGGAATCAGGACTGATTTTTCAGTCTGTGAGTGGGAACTGTGTCCCATTCGAGGGAGTGGAGGTGGTGTGTGCCCATTCTCTTAGTTTATCTGTAGGTGGCAATTCTTTTTCTAACATAGATAATCACTTCTTGTGCTGCTGTGACCTACCTTTGACACCCATCGTGGAGGCTTCTGCTGGGATGGTTTGCTGAGTGGGATAGCCTCCGCCCCTGCCCCCAGCCACTCTGTAGGCAGCTCTGGCCAAGAGTGGCTCAGTGTCCCAAGAGTGGCATCTTGAAGTAGTTTCCCCTGTGCCCACTGGCTTGCTGAAGCAAAAAGATAATTACACAACACAACCCAAATAAAACAGCGTGGCTGGCGTTTGTGTCTTATGCAGGTCTCTGGCCTTTTGCACTGGTGGGACCTTTCTGTAGCCGGGCAGATAGCAGGTGGGGTCCAAACTTTTATTTCCTGCTCCAGGTATCCTTCCGAAAAGCCTGGCTCCTCTCATCAAATTTAGCCTCATCACACAGCTCATTTCTATTCATAATAGGTGCTGTTCTCTTCCACAAAATCCCGTCTTCACTAAATGAGCCCACTGGGCTGGCTGTGTCATTTCTTTTCCAGCCAAGCACAGCTGTGATCTAGTTCTCTGTGGGCAGTATGTTTCCTCATCCTACTTTGGATCCAATCAATAGGAACAAAAGATGCTGCATTGTATCTTTCAACAGGTTGGATCTAAAGGCATAAACCATCCCCTGGCAGGGAGCTCCATTGATTTATCTTCATCAGTAGTCAAAATGCAACTAGGCAGGAATATAGCCAATGGAAATTAATGTCTATGTGCCCCAAACCTTGTACAAATACATTCATGGTAGCATTATTGGTAGCATAATTGGTGTGCCCCATACTTGAAATACATCAAATGTCCGTGAGCAGTCTGATGGATGAGTGGTGGTATATTCACCCAGTGGGATGTTACACAGCAGAGACTGGGCACATTAAAGTCACAAACAACGACATATGTTCTCTCAGAGACATAATGTGGAACCAAAGAAACCAGCCACAAAAGGAGTGCACTACTACAGGTTTCCATTACGTAAGTTTCAAGAGCAGGTAGAACTAATCTCTGGTGTTTGAAGTCATGTATGGGAGGTGGCTGAGAGAGGACACAAAAGACTCTTTAGAGACGTTAGTAATATTTAATTTCTTGACCTGGCTGGTGGGTTCCTGAGTGTGTTCACTCAATACAAATTCATTGAACTGTATACTTGTGTTTTCCTCTGTGTTTGTTGTGTTATACTCCAACAAAAATTTCACTTAGATAACATAAAAAATATAATTAGGGTTCACGGTTGTCTGTTTCTATGTTTCAGAAGATAGAAATGCAAGTCAAGGAAGATGAAGAGTGTGGTGAGGTTGGTCCCTTCTTCCAAACTTGCGCGTGGGGAGGAGTAAGCGAGGCTATGGGGTGAGGTAGGTGTGTGTGTCATTGTAGGGAGACCCCTCCTTAGGAGGGTTGCCGGAAAAGTTTTCCCCAGCTCTGTGGATTCCAATTCTTTCTGCTTCCAAAGCTTTTACTTAATCCAAAAGAATGGCTTAAGTGTAGCATTTCAGACTAGCAGAATACATATTTTAGAATCTTGGCTTTTGTTAAGTCATTCAAATAGGACCCTAGTGCCCGGAGACATGCAGTTGGAATGGCCTTTCCCATTTGCTGGCATCTCCCTGGCAATTGATGAACCCCTCCCCTGATTGCAGAGATTCACGGGGTTGTTGAATGGTTTGTGGCTGCACATCCATCAACAGATGAATTAGTGTGAACCTCTCAGGATATTGGAAAACCTAATTAATTTTTGATTAATGAGGACTTAGGTTAGGTTTTTGGCTTCTGCTCTGTATGTATTGAAGAATACTCTTATTAACTGATTGTTTCAGGGGGGAGGAAAGGGCAGATACATTCATTAGGTAATGGAAATTTTCTATAAGTGAGTAATTTTTTTCTAGAACCACTTATGAGAAAATGAAAATTCTGACTGAGGTTCTTTCCCTTTAGTGCCATCCAGAAGACAGGAATAGCTTAAAATAACCAGAACTTGTGTTTAAAATCACAAATTCAGCATTCAGCACTGTCAAAACCCTCAAATGCGCAGGCTTGGCTGTCTAAGATGACTCACCATTAACTTTATCAAGAGTGGATTTGTAGGATATGCCTAATTTGCAAGAAATCTTTGAGTTCAGAGAACTTGCTTAGTTGAAATTTCATTCTGTACAAAGTTGTTCATGTCTGGTTCAAATATTGAATCACTGCAATTTGCCAGCTGTGGATTGAGGGGAAAAATGCCTCACAGTTTTAAATGGGAAGACCAAGGCCAGGCCACCTCTCAAGACCAAGCCCAGGGCTACTTAAACTTTGGATCATAGAGCAAAGAGACTGTTCAAATTTACTCATTATGAAGGAGAGACACATTTAGATGTGCTTCAGTAATTATAAATATCATATTTCTGAGCAAAAATATGATATTAATTTTAATTATAGATCTCTTTCCCCTACGGTACCTCTTTCCTATTTTGATTTCCCCTTGGCCCCACCCCCAATGCAGCATTGATGTCCTCTGTTCATTTGTTTGTAGTTCAGTTCACTCATTCACTCATCTGTCCATCTTTCCAATGTGTAGATTCACTTAGCACCTACTATACTAATGGAACAGAGTCAATGTTAAGAAATATATAGTTTATTCTGGGTCTTCTAGAGATGATGTCTAAACCCAGATTAAATAGGGTTTAACCTCTTAGTGATTATGAAAGGACTTCCATTGGTTGATTGACAAGAGTACAAATGGCAGACTAATGGGTACCTCTCAGTCAACATCCTGTGGTCTTTGGACTTCACGATGGAGAGAGACTTTTCATTTCCCTTTCTTTTATTGTCTGATGTAATACATAAAGAAATGTAAGTTTATGCCAGCAATTAAGCTGTGAGTTTTGTACTTGCCAAATGGCCTTCTGACCAAAATCAGCACCTTTTCCAGGGAGCTGGATGATGGCTTGCTCTTGTAGTTGGGAGTAGCTCTCCCCAACTTTTCCTTTATCTCTCACTTGTGTGTAAAGCATGACCAGAGTGTAAATAAGAAGGAGAGGCACTTATTTTTTTAATCCTCACCCAAGGACATTTTTTTTTCATTGCTTTTAGATAAAGGAAGGGGGTGTGGAGAGAGAGAGAGAGATAGAGAGAGAGAGAGAGAATACTGAAATATCAGTTGGTTGCCACCACTATATGCCCTTGACTGGGGATCGAACTCTTAACCTTTTGGTTTATGGAATAATGCTCCAACTAACTGAGCCACACCAACCAGGGCATAAGGAGAGTCACTTATGATGACAGAGAGCACAGCTGGATAACAGGAGCCTCAGCAACCCACAGCCATGGAGTGGTCCATTGTGAATTGACTTTTAGCCCTCGATTACCTTCAGGTTTTGGAGGCTGGGTTGACAGTCTGGCTTTTATTCTTGTGATTATACCACATTACTGTAGCAGTTGCGGTAGGTAAGTCTCTAGGAAGTATGTGACTCCCAGATGCTGCTTCTGATTTGGATCCTGAGAGGATTGTTGAGTATTCGTAATTGTTCACTTTTTAGTAGGTGACCTGATTTTTTCTTTCTATTCTATAATGACTCATTTCATTGTCATAATGGAAGCATACAGCAAATGTTCTTAAGAGCTCTCGGTCATCTCATTTCTAGTTCCTGCACCCCAGCAAAACAACCACGGAGTGATTGCGCACTGTCAGGAGGGCAGTCACTTCAGGTGGGTCGAGCCTGCTTCAGTGAGGCGGATGACAACAACGATACAACAAAACAGAATGCACACACAGTTTAGCAAGGTAACTGTGTGTGTGTAGAACATGTTGCCAATTACATGACTGAAATCTGCCTCTTACGTGTTGACTTGGGAGTGGTTTGGAACTTTACATGTAAAGCTCTTAGATGAATTATAACTCTGTACCAGTGATCTTGGCAGCTGCTTTGCCTGCCATTGTTACAAATAGGGATCACAATCTTGTGATTTGTACTAGTTTGAGCTAATTAAGTCGTCTGCGCTCACAACACCCTGCACAACTGGGAGTTTGTTCCATAATTCAAAGGTTCTTATGTTGGAAGTCTGCTTAGGCCGCGGACCACAGACTGCTCATAAACGAGGAGCTGGTTAGTGAACGCATGAGATGTGGAGTCACAAGTGCAAAGTAAAATAACTAATGTCAATGGTATAAATCACCAAGCCTCCTCCGGCTAGAATCCCCTTCTCGCTTTTGGTAGACGTGTGGGTTCAAATAAACACTCGTTGACAACATCAAACAATAGTGTGAATGTAATGATACATATCAATAGTGACCTAGGCGCTCCTAGCTATGAGAAATCTCAGTTTTGCAAATGAAAGGAAGGTGTGCTAGGAACATATTTTTGTCTTTCTCCTGGGCAGGCGCAACCTGGGAAGGCTGCTGGGGTGGGCGTTGGCATGAGTTGGCAGCCTGGGGTTTCTGGACACTTGGTTGGGGGTGCTGAGGACTGCCATAGCAGGGGATCACTTCTGGTGACTTTGGAGGCACTTTCCTCCTCATGCCCTTCATTCTTTCCTGTGTCTTCCATTCTGACATTTCTTCTCTCTCACATGTACACAGTAGCAGTGGACAGCAGGTACCAGAATTCTGGGGGCTTTGGAGCTCACCCTACCCTACTTCATTCAACTGGGCTTCCATGGTCTGGGCTCTAAGATGAACTACCAGTAGCTTTAAAAAAATTTGTCGTATCGTGCATGTCATTCTGCTCCAGACAATCATATCAACAAAGACTCCTCTGAGTCAAAAAGTGCGGTGGTATTAATGTTTATGTCCACTCCCCTCCCCAGATTTATATGCTGAAATCCTAACCACTAAAGGTAATGTTATTAGAGATGGGGCCTTTGGAAAGTGCTTAGGTTCTGGAGGTGGAGCCCACACAAACAGGATTAGAACCCTTATAAAAGGGGCTGCAGAGAGCTCCCTAGCCCCTTCCACCATGAGAGGACACAAGAAGTTTACAACCCAGAGGAGAGCTCTGACCAGGCTGACACCCTGATCTCAGACTTCCAGGTTCCAGAACTGTGAGCAAGAAATTCCTGTTGTTTGTACACTATCCAGTCTGTGATGTTTGGTAGCACAAGCCCAGAGACTGAGACAGAAAGATTCTTCCAAGTGGAAGAGGCTACTCATCTTCTCCACCCACTATGTTCGACAGTCCTGGAAGTGTTGTCTCACAGTCCTTTCTCAGAAAATCAACCCCAGGTGATTGTTTCTGTAGAAAGTGGCTTTGCTTTATGCTGAGTAACCTTGCCATGTGGTCCCAGCTGACCCATGCTGGGCAAGTGCATTCAAGCCCCTGGCATCTGTTTTCATCTACACACTGGTGACTCTCAGAATTGTTACCTCTGGGGTAGACTCTTCTCCTGATGAGCTCCAACTCTGTATCTGTGTAACCACATATCAGCTGCCCACTGGACATCTCCAGGTAGGTGTCCCATAGGCATCTTAAGTTCAGCATGTTCACACCTGACACCTGACACATCTTCCTGCTTAAACAAGCTCTTCTTTCTTGATTCCTAATCTTTATAAATAATACATTTATGCACCCTGTCCCCGGTAGCCAGATGCCCTCCTGTTAGGTTTGACCTGTTTCTGTCCTTTGACCTGACACTTGGCAGTCTATTACCAAGACTCATACTACCTGCTCTGGGTTTTTCCCATACACTCCTGCTCTAGCCCAGGTTCACCACCCACCCACTGTTCTATTTAATGTTCTGGTTGTACCTCCAGTCCCTGGGCCTGTGACTGGCACATAGTTGGTGTTCAACTCATATTTGATTTACTTATTGATCAAAAGATCACCTTAACGTTGGGTAACTTACAGGAAGTTGAGGCCCATCCAGTGATTTGGAACATAAATGGGTGCTCTGTATCTGACATGATCACATGCCTTTTATTAAAAAATTTAAATTTGAGACACAATGCACTAAGCAGCTGGAGTCGATGGACTGTTGTTTCTGACAGGATGACAAGATGCCCTGGATTCGTAGGGTGGCTGCTGGGCCTGAACGATGACAAACTTTGGTTCCAGATCTTGGTGAAACTTGTCCTTTCTCTTACGTTGGACATTTGGTCTCAGAAAGACTCGTTGGTAGTTGAGATGTTTCCCCGTGCCTCCTCACTCTTCCCCTATCCTCATATGATACCTCAAAGTAGGATCTAGCTGGGACCTATTTATTTTTATTATCTCGAAAGAGTCTAACTAAATATACTTGTATCTACACTTACTTTCTTTTACCTTTGTTTAAATAATGTCCATTTTTACCTAGTCTAACACCTTAAATGGTACTGATTACCCCCTTGGTGCCTTCATATCTCTCTCCAGGTTCACTACCATCGGTGTGCAACAATGTACGAGACTCCTGAAATTATTCCAAACTTCCAGTTTTTTAAAAATATAGGATTCTATGATTATCCTTCTCCCCATCTTTTCTGTTCAGTACTTTGACAAATATTTATTCTTCGCTTGGCTTAGTTTTATCTTCAGCTGGTCCTTGACTTTACTTTGGATGAGACTGATTCGTCTCACTACTACCTTTACTTCGCATAAAATCCCCCTCCTCCATTTATCCAACAGGAGATCTAGAGTCCATGACTCAGTAGCTCTTCTCCTTCCTCAGTCCACCTCTTCCCGAATCAGGACTGTTCTTAAGAGTGACGTCTGCGTACACAACAGCCATGATGTCCAGGATGGCTGGGCTGCGACTGAAGGAAAAACGCCTGCAGATACCATTTGTCAACATACCATTCTTTTAAATTGCCAAGTATGTAAAATTTCCCCCGCTTTGTAATGACTACACAGAGTAGACAAAGGAGGATCTTCCCAGACTGTCACATGGGCCCTGGACGGCCTCTGTCACGTGTCTGGGAAAGCTGGAATGAACAGGGCGGCTGGGCTTCTCTTTCCGAGGGACCACTCTCTCCAGGAAGGCTCCCCTCCTGGAGGGGCGAGCTGGGCTTTCTCATCAGGTGGCAGTGTGCCAGAGGGTGAGTGTGGAAGCTGCGAGTGAGCTGAAGCTCGGAAATCACACAGCTCATTTCTGCCGCATTCTACTGGTAAAAGCAAACCAGAAGGCCAACTTAGATTTCAGCAGTTGGAAATTAGGTTGTGCTTCTTGACAGGAATCTGTGGCCATATTTAATCTATCATAAAAAGACATGGTAGAAGACACTGGGGAGGGGGGCAGGAAAGCTGAAGGTAATGGGAATGAATATAATAAACCTCACGTTTTGAATATGAGGAGTAGAAAATTTGAATAGAAAATTCTTTCTCCATTAAGTAAAAGGTGAACAAGTGTGCAACAAATACTAATGTAAAGTAAAACTATGTTGTTATTTTGCTGGGGCCTACGCATATCTCGACTGGGCTCAGTGTAAAGGGCCCGGTGCAATTTGCTGGGAGAGGATACGTACTCCAGGGAGCGGCTTTTTATGTCAGATGATTTAAATCCAAAAAAAAAAAATACAGAAAATAGTTGCCTTTTTTTCTTTTTCAAGGGGAGCTATTAAGAATCTTTTAGACATTATGAGGGTTTTTTTTTCTTTAACTCAACCAGCATAACATGTTACTCAAGCATCATCATTTGGCTTCATTAAACATTGTCTTCCCAACCAAAGGAACAGTTCAGATTTAAGGCCAGTGGACTGTCTTAATGCAGGAACAGGTATGTTTCTTACTAGGTGCTACTTGTTTTTTAACCCAGTTTTTTCCCCTAATAAATGCTCTGTCATGTACATTATTGTCGTAGGAAGCCTTTGCACTGAGATTTGTCTATGCGACATTATGCTTAGTTGCATTTTATTTTGTTAAAGAATTCATTGCCAAATATCAGAGTTTATACAAAATACATGATTTTTCAAAATCTTTTTTCCTCTCAATTTACCACCTAATCATGTTTCTGTTTTTAATTAACTGACAAAATGATGGTATTACTACTAATAGCTAGCAAGCATTAACACTGAGTGCAGGGACTGGGCTACACAGTTCATCCATCTGGTTGAACTGAATCCTCCCAGTAAAGCACTTACTCTTTACTGAAGTGCGGATTGTCTTCATTTTCTAGAGGAAGAAACTGAGAAACTGAGACTCAGGGTAACCGACGTTCACCAAGTCACCCAGCTGGCACTATGTTTTCTATAGCCTGCATTTCCAGAGGCAGAATTTGAAGACACAGGTCAGCTATTTTCCAGAGCCACATTGTGTTGCTTATTTGTGGGGCCTAAGGCCCTTACTGCTGATATTATATGGCGGAACATCTAGATAGCAGTGAAATATACTAAATTAATGATGGGTTTGAACTTCAGTTGAAATCAGAGTTATAGGTCAAGGCTTGGCAAATGTTCTCAGTAAAGGGTCAGAGAGTAAATATTTTTGGTATTGTGCACTTTATATGGTTTTGTCAGAATGACTCAACTCTATTGTAGTGCAAAAGAAGCCATAGGAAATATGTAAATGAATTATGAGACCATGTGGTGGGCTGAACTTGACCTCCAAGTCATAGTTTAGTGATCTCTATTATAGGCTGTTTTATGTCACCATTGATTAAACTAAGTGTGGGATATGATTTTTGATGATACTACAGAGCCCTATTTTTAGTATGCAAAGGTCTGGATCATGGGAAAACCTACTCCCAATCCACATTAACTGATACTGAATGGCTGGTTAGCTTTAGTCATTTGCATAATGGCATCTTTAGCCTAATTTATTAGCAGTTAATTAGGTTACTACTGTATCTGTTGTGGAAGTAAAATTGACAGGACCCTGCCACTACCATGCATAAATGTCCCATAAATGTCCATCATGTTCCAAGTTGGGATCAAAGAAAGCCCACATTGCACCCTGACACAAACCAAAAAAAATCGTTCTGCCTAGTTTGGTCTCTAAGATAAACGAAACCTTTAGCATTGCCTGAAAGTTACTGGCCACTTAACAGAACATGTTGAAGATATATTGACATGTGCAGATGGTAGTTGTGAGAAAACAGCTGTTTGTTTTTTTTTTTCATGAACAGAACTGTAGACTCAGTAACCTTGGAAATTAAAAAAAATTAGTGCATGGAGGGGGAGCCCCCAAAAATGGGTTTATCTTCTGGAGGGTGGGCCCCTTGTAGTACAGGCTTCCCCTGCTAAGGGGGAAGTGTTCTAGGAACCCATCTCTATCAGTGCCAGCTGGCATTGTTGTGAGAGGCTGCATTCAGCTTCAGTGAATTTTTTTTTACGACTCAAAGCATTTGCCTATTTAATGATGGGTGATTTACAAGTGCACCTGTGCATGCCATGCTGAGTGATCAGCTGTTTTTGATCAAGAACAGCATGAACCCCATTCCCCACCCTCCCCATTCACCCAATCTCACCCCAAGCAACTTTTTATGTTTCTCTTGATGACAAAAGTCCTCAAAGGAAAATGTTTCACTGATGTGGATGAAGTGAAACAAAATGGCAGAAGCACTAAAAGGTATCAAAATCGACAAATTCAAAAGCTGTTTTGAGCAGTGGAAAAAAGTCTTGATGGTTGTATTGCATCAAATGGAGAGTGTTTTGAAGGTGACTGTGGTTTAAACATGTAAGAACAAATACACAATTTTATAAATAAATTCCTTTTTGGGGGGTCCCTCCTCATACTTGTGTTTTGTACTGATGAGTCAATTCTCCTGAAGTCTGGTTCCCCGGAAACTGCATTGCAGGCAAGCTGCTCCCTTTTCTTTCTTGTATGCTTCGTCTCCAGTTCTTCCTTTCACATATATTAACATTTGTAGACCTGTTTGCTTATGGCCTAATGTGAACAGGATGGACAGTATGCTACTGGGCACACAGAACATCGATAATTTAGATTTCGAAGTGTGATCTACCCTTGAGGAGGCTGGTCATGACCAGTTTTCCTGTACTTCCAATAAAGCGATTGCTCTCTCTGTTAAGAGAAATGTTCCCTTTGAATGCTTTTCTTCCATGGTCATAAAAGGGGCAGATTTTGCAGGAATTTAAATTCTAAAAATACTTTTAATTTTGAAATTGATAAAATCTTTGTGAAGCTTCAATTGCCTGAGTCATATTTGACCTTGTACTTATGCCTAACTCACATGGGTGGTAGATATAACAAGGTTAATTAATAACATTGTCTTACCTTCTACCTGCCTAGTGACTTCCACACTCTTTTAAGATGGTATAGGCTTCCAGAGGAGTCATGAATGTGGGTCAGGGGTCCTGGTTTTGCCAATACCAAGATCTTATTATTCCATTTCTCTTCTGCCCTTAGATTGAGTCCTTAGCCAAAATGACCAGAAAAAGCCATTCAGACACTTTATTTGCTATTGACCTCCCCCATCTTAGTTTTTTATCACAATGAGATAATATGAGATGGTTCCATAATAACTGATAGGGCATCTGATTAAATGTGGCAGATTGGACACATATATTTATCTTTGCTGCTTCCCATCATCTCATGAGAAAGATAATAATGAAATGAATATAAGCTCATAAGGGCAAACAATAGGAAAGGAAAGGACAGTAGGTAAGCATCACCCAAATTTTAGGACTGACAAGATATGGAAGCAATCTAAGTGTCCATCCATGGACAAATGGATAAAGAATTATGGCACACACATGCACACACAGTGGGACATTATTCAGCCATAAAAAGAAGTAAACCCTGACATTTGTGACATGTGCGAATTTTGAGGATATTATGCTAAGTGAAATAAGCCAGACAGAGGAAGACAAATATTAAATGATCTCATTTATATGTGGAATCTAAAAAAGTTGAATTCGTAGAACCAGAGAGTAGAATGGTGTTTTTCAGGTGCTAGGGTGTGGGGTAGGGGAGGGGCCAGGGAGACACTGGTCAAAGGGAACCAACTTTCAATTATAAGATGAATAGCTTCTGGGAACCCAGTATACAGCATGGTTTGAGCCAAATAATACTGTACCGTATACTTGAAACTTGGTAAGGGAGTACATATTAAGTGTTAACACACATCCAAAGGTAGCTATGTGAGGTGAGGGGTGTATTCATTAACTTGATTATGGTAAGCATTTCAAAATATGTAAATGTATCAAATTATCACATTGTAGGCCTAAAATATATACATTTTCTCTGTCAGTTATATCTTGAAAAAGCAGGAAAAACAAGTAAATAGCAAGTTCTAAAAAATAATTAGAACTATGGCTACCCAATATAGCAGCCACTAACTATGTGACTATATAGGTTTAAATTAAGTAAAATTAAATACATTTTAAAAATTCTGTTACTCAGTGTTATTAGCTATGTTTTAAGTGCTCAGTAGCTACCCGGGGCTGCCATGTTGGGAGGCACAGATGCAAATGATTCTACGATGGCCGAAGGCTCTGTTGGACAGAGCTGTTTTAAGGATGGCAAGTAGATGGAGGAACAGGAGCTGAGTTAGGTTCCGAGTCGCTCTGCTCTGCAAAGTGCCTGCGTGGGTGTAGTGGGTCGAATGGTGGCTCCCCAAAAGATACGTCTACATCCTAATTTCCAGAACCTATGAATGTGATCTCAATAGAAAAAAGGGCCTTCACAGATGTAATTAAGTTAAGGGTCCTGAGATGAGCTCATCCGAGCCTATTGGGTGGACCTAAATCCTCATAGGAGACAAGAGGAGGAGGCCCTGTGAAGATGGAGGCAGAGGTTGGTGTTAGAGAGCCGTGAGCCAAGGGATGCCTGGAGCCCTCAGAACCTGAAGGAGGCAAGGGAGGACTGCCCCTGGAGCCTCCACAGGGGCCCCACCCATCCCTCAGTTTTAGATTTCTGGTCTCCAGAACCGCGAGGGAATCTATTTCTGTTGTTGAAAGCCACCAAGTTTATGATGATCTTTTAAATAGCAGCCCTAGGAAACTAATACATGTGGGAAGATCAGAAGACTAAATGTATATTAAATGCAGAGTTTGAACCAAAAAGTTTCCAGACTGAGAGAAACTGGGCATATAGGAAGGCAGGAGTAAGGTGTCTTCCTGTGAGACTCTGAGAGTATGACTTTAATCCAAAAGGGAGAATTTACTAACAGAGTACAGTGGTATCTCACAGGTCATAAAGGTATTTCTCAGGGAAGAGGGTTTTACCTGGGGCATGCACCCCAAACTTTGGCTATACCCTCCTCCCCTATCCCTAGTCTCAAGGTCATCAGATCTGTCTCGTCCCTGAAGGCAGAGGGATAGTGGGTATTATCTCAGGTGTGGGCTGAAGCACCAACTGGCCTCCTCCCCTGCGCACTTGGCTCCATGAATGTCTATTTCTCCCTCTCTAGTTTTAAAGAAATTTTGCATTGTTCCCGATCCCTTCGCTCTCTGCTTCATTCCCTTCACTCACAGATTGATTTCCCTCACTCTGCAGGTGAGGTTCACCACTAAAATGCACAGAACAACATTACCGGATGGATCTCAAGGAGCAGCCTTTAGCTTGTAGGGGACATGCACGGTGGCCTGCTGATGTTCCTCCTTTCTTCAGGCCTCTTGGCTCTTCAGAACTCTTGGTTCTTCCAGGGAGGATCTTTCAGGGGAAGATTCAGGTTCTATGAGGCACAAGACTCTATCATTTGGGGAGCACTGTTTAAGAAAAGGAATTCATTAGGGGGGTGGACTGGGACGGGAGTAAACGACAGAAAACTGTACTTGAATAACAATTAAAATAAAAATTAAAAAAAAGAAAAGGAATTCAAACTTAGAAATACAAAATGAAGTATGAAAGTCATTTTTACTTAGAACTTAAAAAGAAATTACAGCAAAGTACTATGTTAAAAAACTAACAAATAGGATAGGCCCATAACATCAGAAAAATAACATAGGTTTTAAAGACTAATTACCTGTTAATACAGTAATAGCTTAAATATTATTTTCAATATCTCGAGGCTGCATACCTTTTGATTTCTTCTTCATGTGACACTAAATTTTTAATATTTATAGAAATGACATTTCTATAAATAGAGGAAATGGAAAAACAATTTTTTGTCTAGCATGCTGATTAAAGGCTTTTTCTGTTATTGATGATTTATAGAAGTTTATTTTTAGCTTCACAACTCATTGTTAGTATACATTTTTAGGATTGTCATCAAATGTGGGAAAATGCCAAATTTCATACATAAGCTGCTATAAATGTACTTGTGATTTAACGTGTTTGCATCCTACAAAAATATACAGAAATAGTACAGATACTATGCAGTGTTTTTCTCAACAGAAATGAAAATATGAGTGTTATAACTTGAGGTTCTATATTATTGAGCATATTCTTAATATGAGAAAATTCCTCCTGGCTAAGTGTCAATGAGAACATAATCTGTTTATAATTTTATAGAACTCATGATTGAAAGAAGTTTTTTGGATTAACTTTTAGTTTATACCTTCAACAAATGATGTTGGGAGATCTGGACAGCTAGATGCAAGGAAATGAAGCTCAACCACCAACTTATACCACACGCAAAAATAAACTCAGGATGGATAAAAGACTTAATATAAGTCATGACACCATAAAAGTCCTAGAAGAGAGCATAGGAAAATCTCAGATATTCCAACTATTTTCACCAATATGTCCCCTAGAGCAAGGGACATAAAGGAAAGAATAGACAAACAGGACTACATCAAATTAAAAAGCTTCTGCATGGCTAAAGAAAACATCAGCAAAATTAAAATAAAACCAACTGTATGGGAAAACATATTTGCCAATGATACCTCAGACAAGGGTTTGATCACCAAAATATATAAAGAACTCACCTGACTCCACTCCAGGAAGACAAACAATCGAATTAAAAAATGGGCAAAGGACTTGAAAAGACACTTCTTCAAGGAGTGCCCAGAGGCAAATGAAAGGATGCTCAGCATCACTGGCCATCAGAGAGATGCAAATTAAAACCACAGTGAGATACCACTTCACACCAGTCAGAATGGCCATCAAAGACAAATCAACAACAGTGCTGGTGAGGCTGTGGAGAAAAGGGAACCCTAGTGCATTCTTGGTGGGAATGCAGACTGGTGCAGCCACTGTGGAAAACAGTATGGAATTTCCTCAAAAGACTAAAAATGGAACTACCTTTTGACCCAGTGATTCCACTGCTGGGATTATACCCTAAGAATCCCAAAATACCAATTCAGAAGAACCTATGCACCCCAATGTTCATAGCAGCACAATTTACAATAGCCAAGTGCTGGAAGTAACCTAAGTGCCCATCAGTAAATGAGTGGATCAAAAAACAAGGGTACATTTACACAATGGAATACTATGCAGCAGAAAGAAAGAAGGATCTCCTACCCTTCGTGACAGCATAGATGGAACTGGAGATCATTATGCTAAGTGAATAAGCCGTGAGGTGAAAGACAAATACCATATGATCTCACCTATAAGTGGAACCTAATGAACAAAACAAGCAAGCAAGCAAAACATAACCAGAAACATTGAAATAAAGAACAAACTGAGTGCCCAGAAGGGAAGGAGGAGGATAATGGGGAAAGAAGGTGAAGGGTCATCAAGGAACATGTATAAAGGACCCAGGGACAGAGCCAGAGCGGGGAAGGATTGAGGGTAGGAGGTGGGTGTGGGCGTGGTGGGGGAAAGTGGTGATGGGAAAATGGAGACAACTGTACTTGAACACACAATTAAACCAAAACAAGCTTTTGGTTTACAGTTATTATTTCTCCTCATTACCTATGTTCTTTGATCACTGGGTGCTACAGGACCTACTTACATGGCAACGTGGCCATCGATTTAGGAGTTGGCGGGGCGGCAGCGGGGGTAGTCTTCCTGGAAGCCTGTCCTGCAGGGGCCAGCGGGCAGCTATCTGACTGCACGTGGGAGTGGCTGTGAAGCACATAACTACATCTCATGAAATGTAAACCAAATGTGTTTCCAGACTCAACTCCCTCTCTTAGCTGGATCCCAAAATAACTGCAGCCACTCCTATTACCATTGGTTGGCTAGGACCACCGTTTCTCTCTGCTCCCACACTGGTATGAAGAAGACATTGGAGTGGGAAGAACACTGGACCTCACCAACCAGTAGAAGTTAGAATATTTTACTTTTGAAAGTGTTACCACACCTTCTAATCATGGGACATAGGACGTTGCCAGGGCACCTCCCAGGACTGTGGGACTATCGAGAAGCCTGGAACTTCAGGCTCATTAGCCTTGCAGCAGATCTGCTTTTCCGCACACTGTCTGGTGTCTGCGGGGGCTCAGGTTTTACAGATCAAATTAATTCAACCGCTTCTCTGGAGAGCTAGCACCAGTCAGGAGATGATAAGAGGACTGACTCACGAGACACATTTCCTTATTAAAATCTGTTCCTCTAATTGGCAAAAATTAAGTTCATACTTTTCATCCTGACTTTCAAAGTGGATGAATGACAGTTTTGATTATAAGTAAACTTAAGGGAAGAATGAATAGCAAAGTGGTTTCAATTAATAACTTCACCAGATCTCACACTGGCTCTTAGAGCTTTCTTCCCAATCAGTATCAGGCCTCCGTTGTAACATACACCACTTTACCTAGCATGCTTACGCCATCATTCTTGACCTCATGGCACTGTCTTTGTGTGAAAAGGTTGGGGCAGAGATACACGGTTCATTTTAACCTAGGCATCAACACAGTGGGCCCTGCCACGCTTTACTTGTGTGTATCAATACACAGAGAAGTGCATTACTACCAGAATATCTGCAAGGTTTACTGTCTTACCTAATCAGAAAATGATCATTTTTTGGCTCCAGTGAGCTTTCTGCTACTGCCCAGACCCAGGATTCCATAATTCTGTGAATCCAGGATGCCACGCAAGCCTGTGGTTCCAATCTGCAAGTTCAGTTGCTGAAAATTATGGAAAACTTCACCCCCTTCTTCAGCTTCCTGGCTCAGGATTTTAGCTATACCTGGTGTAGGATATACAAATAGAAGAATATATTATCTCTCTCTTAAAGGCAGGAGGTATTGTCTGCTGTGCTGGGCATCTGTGATCACCTTGGGGAGGTAAAGAAAGCCAAACAGCCCCTCCATGTGCTCCGGAAGGTCATCCAACTCAGATGCCAAGAAAGGCAAGGAGAAAGCAAGTCTTGGAAGTTTCTGAGTGTTCAGTGACTGGTCTGTAGGTGTGCGATATAAAATGAGTCACTAACCGCTCTGAAGCTATGCGTATAATGGGGGTGGTTGTGAGAAAGAAGGAAATAGAAGGGGTAGGGTGAGCTGATACTAGTCCAAGTTCATATTTATCTTTTTAAGGCTCAGTACAGGCATGAGCAAGATAGAGAAACTGAGAGGAAAGTTTAGGGCGTAGTTGTATTAAAGCTTTATGTATGTGTGTGTGCAGGCAGGGCCAAAGTATGTTTACCGTTATAAGTACACAAAACAGTTTATTCTTGCATTATTATTTATTATCGTATTATTTTCCATGTGAACAACTGTAAACCTACTTTTGCCCTACACTGTATATATGTATATATACATATATACATAGTATGTAGTTGTCCATGGACCCCTAATAGTGTTAAGGAGAAAAGCCGTGCAAATCCTGGCCACTTGGAGTCTTTTCTGTATGACCTGGAGAGTAGAGAATATTGACAGCATCTGGTTGAACAAGCGCCTTTCACTTTCTGGCGCCAGCAGCAGAGCTGGGTTCTGTGGGCACTGGGCAGGTTTGGGCCCATGGGCATTGCTAACTGTGCTGGGACGGGGCTCTTTGCCCTCAGCAGCTTGGAGCACCCAGGGGCTGCTGGTTTCTCAGCCTTTTAGGGATTTCAGTTCAACTCTGATTTCCCCAAACAACACCAGCCTGGATGAACCTGGATCTCTTAATGTTATTTTATTTTTATCCTAATCTTGAAATTATTTTTAAAAATTATATTTAAATGTCCACTCCCTAATGTGCATCAGCCACCAGAAATCAGAGGAAAGTTTTCCTGGAGACATCTGAGGTTTGCCATTCATCACTGAGTTCTGACTGGACACGTTCCCTTTCATTTCATGGAAAAGCCTCTGTCCAATTCCCTCTCATAAACTGTTTAAACACAGCTCTGCGTAACAGCTTTGGGTTTTCTTCCTTTGGGAAAAAGATACTCAGTTAAAAAGTTAAAGAACTTCATTTTAATGCTGTAGTCACTTTTTAAAAAGTTGTTTAAATTTAAATGTATTTTCACTATTACAGTCCTCTACTTCCTGGCTGTCATTTGCAAAAAATGATTTATTTTTTGATGGAACAAGATTTGGAAAGGTAATTAAAAGTACTCTCCAGACAGACCACTAGCAAAATTTACCCATTCTATAACTTCTTTAAGTTTTACAATGTTTACAGCAGAACAGCAAGTGTTTCATATGCAGCTTGAACAGCCTTTTGTTTGACGTGGCCTGGGAAATTGGGATGTTGGCAGATAATGACTTTGATTGTAACATTGAAAGCGATGAGACATTTCTATAACAAGCTAAGGTTAACTCTTCTATTAGAGGCTTTTTAGTCTTGTTTCTAAGTGTTTTGCATTACTTTTATAATTAGTTTCAAGTTTAATCTTATAAAACATGACAAGGGGGAGGAGAAAGGACTTACATGAAAATTCGTGTTTGCAGCCGATGGTTTCTAAGTTATCTAGCACAGACCTGTGATGGTGTA
>PVKM010024889.1:0-20251 GCA_004027735.1 Carollia perspicillata
TCCCTCTTCTATTCTTTGAAAGAGTTTGTGAAGAATTGTTATTAATTCTTCTTAATTGTTATTAAATCTTCTTTAAATCTTTAGAAGAATTCACCAGTAAAGCCATGTTGGCATGGGCTGTTTTGTGTGTGTGTTGGGGAAGTTTAACAATTACCAGCTCAACCTGTTTACTTGTTATAGATCTACTCAAATTATCCTTTTTTTTTTTAGGGAGTCAGTTTCAGTAGTTAGTGTCTTCCTAGGAATTTATCCCTGTCATCTAAGTTATCTGATTTGTTGGCAGATAGTTTTTTATAGCTTTCCTTTACAATTCTTCTTATTTCTTTGAGATGTGTAATTATATCTCCTTTTTCATTTCTGATTTTCATAATTTGATTCTTTTTTTCTCTTGGTGAATTCCAACGATTATGATTAGAAAGAGGAGGATCTTTGGCACTAAACTTATCTTGGTCCAAATCCTATCTCTTTTCACTAAGTGACTACCATCACCAATCTTTGTTTTTTAATTAGAAAATCGAGAAAATATTCCATCTATTTGTTCTCTATATAGATATCTATGGAGTACCTACAATGTGCCAGGTACTGTTTATGGCTGGGAGTAAAAGAGACAAAGTCCCTTCCCTCATGGAGCTCACGTTTCACCTTTTTGTGAGGTTAAAAAAAATAATATGTTCAAGTTACTGGCATATAGTAGGTGTCCAGTGAATGAGGGCTGTTGTAATTGCACTTCCTCTCATGTGGTGTTGGTCACCAGTTCAGGCTCTCCTGGGAAAGGTGTTAGACAACTTGTGGTACTTTCTTGCAGCCTTGTCTTCCTCAAATGTCATCATAATCAATTCTGCTCAAACACAAACATCACAGCAGCACTTTCCTTTTATATCTACCTCTAATTATCTATAAACATTTGCTTTTCTGAGATGGTTGTCATCCTTTGATGTATAATATCAGACACTTAGCTAGTCAAAACCCTGCTTGACTACCATGTTTGCTATATTGAAACTCAAGTAGTAGAGAGCTCTGGAAGAATGTTTTACAAATGTTAAGTTGCATGTTTTTCCCTTACTACCCTCAAGCAGGTAACAAGTCTTGTTCCCTTGCTTCAGGGAAGGTTAGCGACAAAGAAGAAAAAGAGGGGACAGAACCCTTTTGAGCTTTTGATCTCAAAAGTCTAAGGCCATTGAATAGAGGATCCCAGACTTCTGGCAGGGAGACATGAGGGAAGAGGGCCTTTATGGGAAACAACAGGAGAAAGGGAGAAAAATTTTACTTTGGATTACGAGAGATTTTTGGTGAAAAAGGATGTGTGTGCCCTAAGCATCAGAGAGTATGGTTTATGTGTTTGTGTTCCCTAAGCAGCAGAGATTTGGTCTGTTCTCCCTGGAAATGCCCTTGAGAGGTGTCTGGACCATCAAGAGGAGTGAGCCCATGAAGTCCCTGGAGACACCAGAGCCCCCAGTCTTCCCAGAGTTCACAGGCTCATAGTATGGCCCTGAGGCAGTTGTCCCATCAGAACTTGGGGAACCAGGTGGGCTGGAGGCGGTGTGGGCTCTCAGTGAAAACCAGGATAGATTAAAGATGATGAGCAGAGAGGCATCCCAGAGGTTGTGTTGCTGCATAGTCTCCAGGATGCCCATCCTCTCAAGGAAGGAGGATCTCTAATGAGACAGCATAGGGCCTTGAGCTCAGGAATGGAAAATGTGGGGTGAATAGGAAGCCATGTTAAGACCAGGTGGTCAGAAGGAATTTTGGGTAAGCTGACCACAAAAATCTCATCACTAAAAAATGCTCTACTCCTTACTAAAAAATGCACTGGTAGCTGATTTTATCTTCTAATTATCTGCTTAAACTACTGACCTGCATGTGCTGTTGATCAAGATTTGACTGCTATTTGACCTTTCTTGGGTGGCTGTAATGAGAGGTCAGCTGTTCTGCCCCCACAGTGCAGATGTGAGGTGTGAATGTAGTTACCCGGCAACACAGCTGCAAAAGGAAGACACTGGACCCTGAAATGGAAAATTCCACAAGCCTGCCTTCCTGAAAAAGTCTGCCTTTTCACACAAGCCCACTTTTTCTCTAGCTTATAAAAGCAGTCAAGCAGAGCCAGCCCCTGAGTCAGTTCAGAGGGCCTTCCTTTCCTCTGTGCTGCCACCTTTGTGCTTGTACATAAGCTTAATAAAATCTGTCTGGAAATTTCTCTGGGGTTTCCTCTCAATTCTATCTTGGGGAACCCAAGAACCCCAATGCTGGTAATACTGATAGCCCATCTCTCTCGTGAGTCAGGAGGTGTGGACTCTGAATTGGCATCAAGTGGCTCTTAAAAGATAAGAAAATATATAGTTTGTTTTAGATTTTTTTTTTTACACCTAAGCTCATGAACTGAGAGTCATACTTGTCCAAGTTAGCTACAAGACAGGAACTACTTAAAATTTAGGACTTCGGCCTCTGTTCACTTAGCTTACACTTCTCTTCTGAGAATCCACATCTTAGAAGTATGGTCAGTTCTCTGTTCATTAGGTTCTTTGACCCAGTACTTTTCTGAGTCTGTTGTTCCTTACTCCAACATTAGAAAGGAACAGAGAAACCCAGCACAAACCATGATTTATAAACAGCCCTAAGCAAAGCAGTGGCTGAGGAGTTTTATTGGAACTCATGGGAGAATGCTGAGACAAGGAAGGGCACATTTCTGCAGCACATCTTCAGGGAACATTCAGAACTGAAGAGCATTTCAAATCTATCTTCTGATTTATAAACCCAGCTCCCCCAAAGTGGGCTTGTTGAGGGCAGACATTGTCTTTTATAGGTTTCCCATCTGTGGCTTACACTGTGACTGGAATAGAGCAGGCACTTAAGATATGTTAATTAGAACAATTTACAATGGTCAAGCATTGGAAGCAACCTAGATGCCCATCAGTAAACGAATGGATCAAAAACCTATGGTACATATACACCATGGAACTCTATGCCGCAGAAAGAAAGAAGGAGCTCCTACCCTATGCAACAGCATGGATGGAACTGGAAAGAATTTGCTGAGTGAAATAAGCTAGGTGGTAAAACACAAATACCATATGATCTCACCTTTAACAGGAACCTAAACAACAAAACAAACAAGCAAGTGAAATATAACCAAAGACATTGAAATAGAAAACAGGCTGACAGTAACCAGAGGGGAGAGGGGAGGGAAATTTCAGGGGAAAAGGGGAAGGGATCACAGTAACAACTATAAAGGGATCACAGTAACAACTATAAAGGACAAAAACTAAGGGGGGGTGGAAATAGGAGGGAGGTGGGGAGCACTGGGGTGGGGGTGGACTGGGAAGGGAATAAAAGACAGAAAACTGTACTTGAACAACAATTAAAATTAAGAAAAACATATGTTAATTACAGTAAAAGCATCTCAATTTGAAAGTCTACTATGTTCCTGAAATTGCCCTAGGGAATGGAGGAAATATTACTGCATTTAATCCTTTACAACCCTTGAAGTGTGTTGCTCAAAGTCTCAGAGTTAGTAAGTGGCAATATTCCAGCTCTGGTCTAATTTCAAACCCACCATTTCTTTAGATATTTTAGTCTTTCTGGCATAATGACAGATCTTGTTCTGAGTTAATTATTTGGATTTTAATTTGCATTATTGGGGAATCCATTTCCTTCTTAGGTATCCTTTCTATCATTTATCTATTCAGTTAAAAATATACATTTTTATATATGTATATATAATATTTATATATAAGTATAAATATTATATATATATATGCACGTGTGCATGTGTATGTATACACATGCCAGATACTAGTCCCTCTGATTTACTTTCCAAATCATCAGGAAATTTATAGAACTCAGTAGAGTAACAGAAAGAATATTCAGATTCCAGAGAGAGAAGATGGCAGCAAGGTAGGTGGGAGCTGAGCCCACTTGCTCATGAACCCAACTGGGACACTTAGCCGATCTTCCAAAGGACAAAGTGAGTAGCCAACAGAATCTTAGCTGATATCCACTTTGGAAACCAAAGTGTGCAGAGGACACTTCAAAATGGGTAGTAAGGAGGTTTTGTAAGAAGATGGGTAGCAAGGAAAATCCCCAGAAGTGGCACCTGAAACCACAGCTGCCATGGGGGAAACATCACAAGAGAGCTGGGTCAATGACAGCAGCCTAGGGGCTCCCTCCCCTTCCAGGATGGGCAAATTGCAGACCCTCTCTGGAGGACACTTGAAGACATAAAGTCGCCAGGGTGGGGGTGGGGAATAAAAGGCATGCAAGCACACACACAGCTGCTGGTGCATCCAAGCCCAGGCAGTGGTTGCAGTGCCAGAAGAGTGGGAGGGATCTTGGTGGCACCTGGAGCTGGGAAGAGAGGTGGGCCATGGTTGCCTGTGTCTGAGATAGACTGCATTTGCCAGAGAGCTGGAGTATGTGGAAAGCCAGGCAGTGGCTCTGAGCGGCAGCAGCACCCAAAGAAACATTTTTTGAAAGGGTAACTGAGGCATACTAGATGGGGACCTCACACACACAGCTGCTGGGCCATCAAGGAGGGAGGATTGTGGGTGCTATTTGCTCCCACGCAGTGCACCTCATGGATTGGTCAAAGGTGTGCAAAGTGAGGTGGTTTATCGGCACCAGCCCAGAGCAACTGCACAGGGTGGAGAGTGCAGGTCACACAGGGCTCTGAGGGCGTGAGGTGGAAACTGGGCACCTGTGATTATTATAACTCAGACTAAGCCCCCATCCTTGCCCAACCACCAGAAAGGAAAAACTGAGCCCAACCCCCCACTACCTGCAGGAGCTGGGAAGATCTGCAAAACCATCCAGGCAGGCTTAACAAGCACTAGCAGGGGGCTTTTTAAAAAAAATTTCTCTCACCAACTTACACCATGAACAAAAATAAATTCAAGGTGGATAAAAGACTTAAATATAAGTCATGACACCATAAAAGTCCTAGAGGACACCATAAAAGTCCTAGAGGAAAACATAGGCAGGAAAATCTCACATATTCAGCAGCAATATTTTCACTGATATGTCCCCTAGAGCAAGAGACATAAAGGAAAGAATAAACAAATGGGATCTCATCAAAATAAAAAAAGCTTCTGCATGGCTAAAGAAAACAGCATTAAGATGAAAAAAGAACCAACTATATGGGAAAGCATATTTGCAAATGATACCTCAGACAAAGGTTTGATCTCCAAAATATATAAAGAACTCACATGACTCCACTCCAGGAAAACAAACAACCCAATTAAAAAATGGGCAAAAGACCTGAACAGACACATCTCCAAGGAGGAATACAGAGGGCCCAGACACAAATGAAAAGATGCTCAGCATCACTAGCCATCAGAGAGATGAAAATTAAAATCTCAATGAGATATACCACTTCTCACCAGTGAGAATGGCCATCATAAACAAAGCAATAAACAAGAAGAGTTGGAGAGGATGTGGAGAAATGGGAACTCTAGTGTGCTATTGGTGGTAAACAGACTGGTGCAGCCACTGTGAAAAACAGTATGACATTTCCTTAGAAAACTAAAAATGTAACTGCCTTTTGACCCGACAATTCCATTGCTGGGATTATATCCTAAGAACCCTGAAACACCAATCCAAAAGAACCTATGCACCTCAATGTTCATAGAGGCACTAGTTACAATAGCCAAGTACTGGAAACAAACTAAGTGCCCATGAGTAAATGAGTGGATCAAAAAACTGCGGTACATTTATACAATGGAATACTACACAGCAGAAAGAAAGAAGGAACTCCTACCCTTCATGACAGCATGGGTGAAATGAGAACATTATACTAAGTGAAATAAGCCTAGTGGTGAAAGATAAATACCATATGATCTCACCTACAAATGGAACCAAATCAACAAAACAAGAACCAGAGACATGGGAATAAACAAGCTGATAGTGACCAGAGAGGAAGTGGGAGGAGGATAACAAGGGAAGGAAGGGAAAGGGTCAAATCAAGGAAGATGTACAAAGGACCCAGGGACAGAGACAATGTGGGGGAGGGGAGGGTGTGAGGGCAGAGGAGAGTAATGGGGGGAAAATGGGGACAACTGTAATTGAACAACAATAAAGATTTAAAAACAAATGTAAAACCAATGGGGAAATGTAAGAAAGAATATTAAAGCTCCAAAAGAAAAGCTAAACAAGTTGAACTCCGTCAAACCAAAAAGTTTTTGCACAGTAAAGGTAATCGTCAACCATATAAGAAGAAAACACACAGAATGGAAGAACATATTTGCTTATATAACTGATAAGGGGTTAATATCAAAAATTTATAAAGTAGTTACAAAACTCAACACCAAAAAAACAAACAACCCAATTGAAAAATAGGCAAAGGACCTGAGTAGACAATTACCCAAGGAGGACATGCAGATAGCCTAAGACATATGAAAATATATTCAACATCATGAATCATCGGATAAATGTAAATGAAAACCACAATAAGGTATCATCTCATACCTGTCATAATGACTACCAATAAATCAATAAACAACAAGAGCTGACAAGGGTGTGAAGAAAGGCGAACTCTTTTGCACTGTTGGTGAGAATGCAGACTGGTGCAGCCACTGTGGAAAGCACTATGAAGATGCCTCAAAAAATTAAAAATGTATCTGCTTTTTGACTCAGTGATCCCACTTCTGGGAACATATGTGAAGGAACCCAAAACACTAATTTGGAAGAACATAAACGCCCCTGTATTCACTGCAACGTTATGTACAATCTCCAAGATATGGAAGCAGCCCGTGCCCATCAATAGATGACTGAATAAAGCAACTATGGGACATTTACACATTTACACATTAGAGTTCTACTCAGCCATAAAAAAAGAAGAAAATTTTACCCTTTACAACAGTAGGAATGGAACTGGAGAACATTATGCTAAGTGAAATAAATCAGTCAGAGAAAAACAAATACCATGTGATTTCACTCAATGTGGTATCTAACAAGTGAACTAACAAGCAAAATGGTCACAGACTCAGAGAGCAGAATGACAGCTAGTGGGGAGTGGTTAGGGGGTGAAGGGATTGAACAAAAGGAAAAAGTATTCATGGACTGGACAACGGTGTGGTGATTACTAGGTGAAAAGGGTATAAGGTGACCAAATGATAGTGGAAAACATATAATAAAGTTTATACTTAAAAAAAAGAATATTCAGGTTTCAAATATGTCCCATTGTCTCATGAACTGCTTACTGAGACTGCCTGGGCTGGTGAAAATGTTTTAGGACTTGGAATCAGAAGACCTGGATTTAAATATTGGATTAATTATATCCTAGCTAGGATAGATAAAACTAGATAGTTTTACTTTGTCTAAGTTTGTCATCTTCTCTGAGTCTGAATTTTCTTATCTGTACAATGAGAATAATATGCACATTTGAGAAACTTGTGAGGTAATGTATGACAGAGTAACTTGGGAACCTAAACACATGCAGCCTTTACAATAATCATTGTTATCATCCCCTACTATGAAAGGAAAATTGCATTTGAGGGGATAAGGTCATTTTGGAATTTGGTAAATTCTAAGGTTGATAGACTTTAGAAATATTTTTGGTAGCTGTGAGGAGACGCAGAAGAAGGGTAAGGGAGGAAGGTCACGTACAACTGCATACTTCTGAGCTGCAGGAGATCACTTAGCCTGGGAGGCAGGGGAGGTAGCTGAAATACAAGTTACACTCATCGAGAGTTGTCTATATAAGCTCAAAGGAACAAATGCCTTTTGTTAAAAGGGTTATTTTATTCTCAATTGAGAGAGAGGGCAGAGGAGAGGGGAGAGAGAGAGAGAGAGAAACAATGTGAGAAACACCGATTGGCTGCCTCCTACATGCAACCCAACCTGGGATGAAGCCCAAAACATGGGCTTGTGCCCTGCCTTGGAATCCAGCTGGTGACCTCTTGGTTATGGTATGATGCTCCAACCAACTGACCCACACTGAGCAGCGTGCATTTTTTCCTTTTTGTAATTTTTGCACTAGAGAGGGCTTTTGTTTGCATTCATACATCTGGGAGAATCTTTTTGCTCAAAGTCTCCCCTGAAAGCAAATCCTGAGACAAGGACTTGGATGTAGATAGTTTATTCAGGAGGAGATATGAGGAAACAATGTGAAAATAAAGAGTGATACAGGGAGGAAAAAGTTAATAAGTTTGCATTGTCAAACTGGTTTGTACTGTAAACAACTGTAGCTCACTTACACTGTGGAAAATTTGGAGAAATTGTCAATCAAAGAATGGGAGACTGTGGCACTTGTTCATTGATTTCTATCCTCTATTTGTAAGATTTGCTCTTGGGTCAGCGATTATCCCACATTTAGGGAGAATTCACCTTCTGAGGCAGAAAAGTGGATAGACTTGCCCAATTATGCTCATGAAGTGGGACGTTGGTGCTGTACATGGGACTGTCCATCACATTGGTTCTGAAGTTGGTGGGCTCAGGGAAGTGTTGCAGGGCATGATTGTAGGCTAAGGGTTTTTCCAAGAGTGCACTAGCAGAAGTGTGTTTGAGGAAAGAGCACACTAAAGAGGTCCCTGTATTTACACAGACTTGGCCAAGAACTGATATTGTTCAGTACTCATTTTCATTTCATTTTATTTCCACTCGGTACCCTCGTGCCCATGAATCACAGAGAACCTACAGTCAACTCCTTCCTTTTTTTCCTTAAATAGCTATCTGAGTAGCCAAGCATATGACTAGATACAGAGGACATTAAAATGATAACTTGGCTATTCACAGATGACGCAGACCTGCTGACTCATTAAATTGCTTAGGTGCCACAGCAAAACAAATCTACAAGTGATCACGCTCTTCAAGGGCTCTGAAGTATCTTTCTCTCTCTGTGTGTCTGCCCATCCCTTCTTAATTATATTAACATACTTTCATGGAAGTGAGATTATGATCTGAATAAGCACACTCATTTCTAATGAACTGAGGTATTTATTCATTCAAAAATATCAAATATTTATTAAAGGCCTGCCCCATGTGAAACTCTAGAATACAGAAGTGAAGAAGGATCAAGGTTTCTGTCTTCATGGAGTTTACATTTTGGTGCAGAATAAATAAGAATGAGAAAACAATAAAGAAAACAAACAGAGTGATGACATACAGAGTTCTGGGGTGGGGCTTCTACTTTCGATAAGGTGGTCAGGGCAGGGCACTTCAGAGGTGCTTACTGACCTAATACATGAACAGTAAGAACAACCTTCTTAAGTAGAGGGAAGTACACATGAAAAGGCCCTGAGTAGGAAAGAGCATGTTGTTTTAGAGGGTCTAAAAGGAGGCAATGTGGTTTTGGCATCATAGTACAGTGGTTAATTGGGTGGTCTCTGGAGCCAGAGTCTACAACTTAATAGGCCTGTGACCTTGGGGACATCATTTAACCTTTGGGACCTTCAATTTCCTCATCTGTAAAGTGGGATAACAAAATTATTACATCATGTAGATGTTGTAAAGATTAAATAAAATGTCTTATGTGAAGTGCCTATTATCATTACCTGCATATGGTAGGAACGCTACAAATGCCGTTGGGTTGGCCATAACTTCTTCTGCCCACCAAAAAACAAAAAAACCTCAGCTCAAAAAAATAAAGTGGAGTATGTCACATGACAGAACATTCTAAAACAAATCGAAGTTTTAGGTGTGGTTTGATCTAGAGATTTACAATGGACTCTGGTCTCATTCCCTTAATTATCTTAGTTATGCCCTCCAGGTAATTCTGTATTTGCCTCTGACTGGTTTCTCACATAATGACAAAGATGGATGGCTGCTTCTGCCAGAGCCTTCTTCTGCCCATCCCTGCAGTGTTCTAGGCCTCACACCCATACTCCATTCTATCTATAGAAAAAAAGCATATGCAAGAACATTTTTTGTTGAAGTTCTTAGAGTCAATCTGATTGGATTGGCTTAGGTCACATTGGTTCGAGGATCAATCACTGCTACCAGAAGGCAGAATGCACTAATTGGCTTAATTCAACTCATGCTCCTTGAGTTGGGAACAGAGTCAGATTTTTAAAGATTCTATATATCTCCAGTGAAAATTAGAAGCTGATGGGAAAGCAGAAGGGAAAATGATGCTGGGGATACAACAGTATGTCCAGAGATGTTATTACTATCATTCATTACTATCATTCAGTTAGATAATAGAACATTGGGTTAGGATAAATTAAGAGACTCATAATTCTGATCTGCTTATGGCTCCAAGACTTGCCATACTCAATTGACCCTTAGAATATTGACTTCCTCCTCTTAAATTTATTTGTTCAAAAAATTTCTTAAATTTGTATTATGGGTAAGACATTGATCCAGTGGAAATAAGCAGAAATATCTCTTTCCTTACCAAGCTCATGGTTTAGTCTAGTGGGATTTCAATGTGAATTTTATAGCCTCATCAAGCAGACATTCTTAACATCAAGGTGCTATAAAGTGTGGTACAATCTATTTATTTCATCCCGGTGTCATGACTCTTCTATTTTACTTTGCATGAGGGCAGAAACTAAAATATAATATCAAAACTGTAAAAAAGTTTATTTTAAGCCTTCCTTTTTGTTTAACTTCTCAATCTAAGGGAATTTGGCTCCTACTAGAAACTGTTCTTTCATGATTGCATTTTAATCTGTTTTATGAACTACCAGTGTCTATAAGCATTTGTTATTAAAAATGTTAGGGCATAAAAGTAGAAACAATACTAGAAGAATATTTGCCAAAAAGATAAAAAAGTACAGTAACAATTTACAGCACCCCTGAGGGAAAGTATTTGATTTAATAAGGAATCATTCTACTTAACTAACAAAAGTCAATCACAGAAAATAAAACATGAGAAACGCTGCCTGAAACTCAAACTTTAATTTCTTTGTTTTTCTTTTAGAGCTAACATCCCTAGTTGGAGATGTTTGCTGGTTTTGTTTTACAGAAATAACCATTTTTTCCTGTTGAAATGTATTGCTCCCTACAAAAGCTGTGAAGGGTAGTTCATTTTGCTGTGAATTCTCAATACAGAGGTTGTTACTGTCACTGTAAAAGAGGATAACTTATTATGATGATGGAACAAGATGGAATGGCTTCTTTGGCCATGAATATGATTTTTGAGGAAAGACAGATGAATTTCTTTTTCTGACTCATAGAAATGACTAGTCACATCCAGCGTAGTTTTCTTCCTTTGTTAGACCATTGACTCACCAACCATAGTATCATGTAGAACACTTCTGCTTCTGAACATTCTCCTTTCTCAAAAATATCAGCTTTATTGAGGAATAACTGACCTATAAAGTTGCAAGATACTTAAATATACATGGTGATGATTTGATGTAAGTATACATCATGAAACTATTTCCTGAATCTAGTTAATAACATACCCATTCCCTCACATATTAGTCTTTTTTTGAAACATAAATGTTCTAAAAAAAGAATGATGTAAACTCTCCCTTTCAGTCACATCAAAACTTGACAGTGGCATTAAGCCATTTATGAGGAGTTGCCTACTGTTATCAGGAGTAGAGAGTGACCAGCTTCTTTAGATTTTTCTAAGAACAAAACTTGCTCATTAGGGCAAATCCTGCCCTTCCTCTGGAAATGCTCTTCTAATGCCAGCAGAGGGTTCTGGGTAAAGTTGACTCCACCCCCAGTTCCAGGCATAGATCTTGTGACTCAGGCCAATGTCAGTTGAAGGATTCTTCCCCTTGCCTATATGATTAATTCAGAACTGGGTAAATCACCAAATACTTTAAGTAAAGAAGCAATTCTCTGAGGTCCTGGGTGAACTGTATGATAAGGTAAATGCATTATGCATAATTTCTACATTTATGGACCTCCTTCCTTCATGTTAGAATTTTTACACTGGAGAGTTTGAAACACAAAATTCTGAACTTATTAAGCATGCTCTTAAATTGAAAGCGGAGAGGTGACCCATTGGGAATAGTTGCTTAACCCCAGATGGAATAGTTACTTCTCTTTTATCTAATAAGTTCTACTCTTCACTTCAGGAGTCCCAGGTATTAGTGTCTTTGAACAATGATTTATTTCAATAGTGCATTATTCTTTTCTTTTACTGAGACTGTGTTCTGAATGACTTCACTAGATTAATTTCTGCCCTTTACAAATGCATTCAGATGAGGTTCATGGGCCTTATTGAACTCAGCAGAGGAGGATTCAAGATGTATGAAGTGACCCTGGATAAAAAATAGCATAGAACCCAATCCTCACTTTCTGAGATTCCATAGCCATGGGCGTACACATTACGCCAGTGTGAGTGTAGTGATGAAGGAAGCAGAGTAGATTAGTGGTTAGAGTGTGGGGTTAGGAGCTGTGCTCTTCCATATCCTACTAGAAAGTCATATGCTTTCATTGAGTACTTGAAATGTGGCTACAGGGACTGTAGAACAGAAATTTCTATTTTATTTAACATTAAATTAAGTTTAAGTTAAAAATGAATACCCAGTTTAGTTATCAGAAATCTTTAAGTATGCTTGGAGCAATTTGGGCATGGAATCTTCATTAACTCTATGAAATCTAAATACAAATTAAGTATCTGAAAATGTAGCATTAAAGTGGAAATGTGTTCTAAGTGTAAAATGTACACTGGATTTCAAAAGTTAATATGATTAAATAAATATTAATTATTCATTAATAACCATTATATTGATTTTATATTGAAATGATAATATTTTGTATATACTAGGTTAAGCACAAGTTATTGCTAAAGTTAATCTTACCTATTTATTTTGCTTTTTAAATAAAGTTACTAGAAATGTTTAAATTGTATTATATGACTTGCATATATTTCTATTGGAAGGCACTGCTCCATAGTAGAATCACCTAATTAAAATCTTAGCTCTTATAAGCTGTATGCCCTTAGCCAAGCCAGTTAAACTTTCTAGGTTGAATAAAACATAATTGTAATGTTCATCTTCCTGCCCCCCCTTTTTAGAGGATAATATAACTTAATACATAACTTGTGCTTCATACAATGACACATCATACTATGCAATAAATATAGGCTCTTAGCACACTTAATATGTATAAATTATTATTGCTTTGCATATATATTGTCTATGCTATAATTTTCATTTGGGAAAATACCAAGAACCCATTGCCATATTTCCCATTGCACTGTATCCAAATTCCTCTGGCTTGTACTAAAATTAAAGATTGATACAATATTACCTAAAGCAGTTAGGAAATCATGTGGTATATTAGAAAGAACACTGTTTTTGGAGTCAAGGGTTATATTTGTTCATCCCTGATCTGCTGGCGTCTCACAGTGTGACCTCGTTCCACTCACTTTGTCTCTGAGTCTCAATTTCTTCATATATAGTCCCTGATGCTGGAGTAGAGAGTATTTCAGCACTCTGTTTCAATATACTACATGGTTTGTAAATTTCCCAGGCTGTTTTAACTTTCAGCACCATTCTTTTGTTACCCAGCTTTTAATTATGAACTCCACCATCACTTCTTGGGGAAATTGTCTCTGACTTTCCTGATTAAAGCAGTTCCCCCTTATGATGTGCTCTCACAGGGCTGTGCCTGCCTTCGCCCAGCTGTTAACATGGCCTAAATTTATTTGCATGATTCTTTAATTAATATCTGTTGCTCATCAGAGTGTAAGATCCATTAGAGTAGGGACCTGCTTGTTTTGCTTAACATTATATTCTTAATACTCAAAATTTGTTGAATAAATGAATCCAAAGGTATTTCAAACTAATATTGTTATTAGCTTAAAATTATCACTATGAGTTTATAATTAACCTCTAAAGCATACACAATCAGGTGAAATAAAAATTAATTTTAGACAATGGATTATTGTAATCTACCAATAAAGAACACATGGACTTGGCCTCACCTGCTGTTCTGGGAAGATTTACAAATAATCCATATTCACATTGTTTTCTAAGTAATATATGTTGGGAACTGCCCTGTCTGGTTTCAGAAGCTGTAACCCTCCATGGCTAAGGCTGAGTAAAAAGACCTTGGGAACATAAGCCACTAAGGAGACAAAGCTGATCCTCCCAGCAGGCAGGGGCGCAGCCTCTGCCCTCTTTACTTCACCCTGCTTGGCCCTAAGTGGGTGACTGATTGGCCAATGACCAGTAAGATTCCTCAAGGGAGGGACAACCTAAGACAGGCATGGTCAAGAAGGGGCCATCAGGGAAGGACTTAGGGGACTATAGAAAAGGGCTGATGGACTCTCACCCCTTGTCTTTGTCACAGCCTGAGTCCTCATTCTATCTGTAAAAAAGACTCCTAATCTCTTGGCTTCCCACATCCCCCGCCTGATTTTCAGCCTGAAACAACGCCAGAGGTGGGTGTAGCCCTGTGCTGGAATGGCTGGTTTCCAGGGGCAATCAGGCCTAAGAAAGAATGCATAAAATCCTGTGAAGCCTGCTTTGCTAGGAATACCCTCAATTTAAATGATAAGGGTCCAAGCATAAAATGAGTTTATTTCCCAAAGTTTTATGGCCCTTTGGTGTCACTCTATCTATCTGACCCTGACTCAGAATAAGCCCTCATATTTCTTTGAATGTTGTCTATTGTTTGACCATTACTGCCTGATAATGATTGATGAGCTTTACATATACACCCTGTATTCCTATGGAAACTAAACCCAATAAAAGCCTATTGAGGAACAGGATCAAGGTCCTTCTCTTCTGAGAGACTAGCCATCTTTCCTCCTCAAGCATATCATGTCTTGGCAGATTTATTCTCATCTGTGGCAGCCCATGGGAGCTCTGCTGGACAAAGCTCCCCCACAAATATATATTATGTAAAAGCACATTGATAGGTCTATGAATGAGTTGGTAACAGGCAATCTTAAAGTTTCTCCATTTTGAAAGAAAAATGAGTAGCTGTCTTCAAACAAATAAATTACAGAGGCCTCTACATTGTTTCTCTGATTTTCCTAGGTGGGGAATTGAATGCATTATTAATAATCAGTGCATTTTAGTTTCTTTTCTGCATGGTTTTCCATTTTAGATTTCTTTTTTGAAATCTAACAAGTATTAAGAAGTAATATGTTTTGCATTATTATGTCCAATGAAAGAACCAGACAAAAGAGTGTGTATATTATCATTTTATTTGTGTGAAGCTCAAAATCAAACAAAATTACTCTGTTATTAGATGTCAAGTGTGTAGGTACCATTGGGAGGCTAAAGCCTGGAGAAGTCCTGAGAGGAGCTCTGAGGGCTGGGGGCATTCTGTTTCTTGATCAAGGTGCATGTTACATGGGTGTGTTGAGTTTGTGAAAATTCATCCAGCTGTAGAATTATGGTTTGTGCACTCTTCCTTTTACATGTTGTACTTCAATAAAATCCTACAAATTCAGAAGCATTAATGAGTGTTTTAAAGCAAGGAATTAACTATATGTTCTGGATATTGCTGATGATTTAGGTTGGAAGGCCATATTAAAATGATCAAAAGTTGAATATTTCAGAAAAGTGCCTAAGAAAGATTAGTTGAAGGAGTAGCACTGGATTCTGGTCAATACCTCTGAGAATGGATTCTGTATGCTGCTCCATCCCTGGGAACTTTAGGAACTCAGCGGGTATCTGGAGGCTGACTGCCTCAGCAGGCTGTCTCCTGAGCCTGACGCCTGACCACTATATTCAGTTGTGGGCAATACTACTGGTCCTCCAACCTGGCTGCCATTGGAAACACCTAGAAGCTTTAAAGCAACAGTGTCCCACCATTGGGGTTTTCAGGTGAAAGTTATGTGGCATCTGGACCTTAAGATTTTTTAAAGCTGTTCTGGTGATTCTGAGATGCATCAGTGTTTGAGGACCACTGTTCTTTCCTATATGATTGCAGTAGATTATGTTATCCTTTACTATGGTTCTAATACTAAGTCATATTCAGTTATGCTATAGTATAGTATATAACTGCTTATGTTAAGTATTGCTTGAGAATACCTACATGAGACACGTCCAGAAAGTATCCATCCACGCACTATGCAAAATAGGGACATTTATTAAAGAAGATGCAAGATACAAGAAACATTGTACATAGGACAGTGATGCCTCAGTCCTCTTCTAACTAGGCACCTTGGGATCTCACACAGATATTTGTTGATTGTAGCCCATACACATTCGACATTCTTAGGCATTCTGCTTATTGCAGGACTTCCAGAACATGGATCACTTTCAACAGATTCTTGACCATCTTTGAAGCATTTGTGCCAGACTTTTATTTGCATTGCACTCATTCATTGCCCCCAAAGCCTTCTGAATCATCCGAATAATTTCCATGAAAAAATGTTCAAGATTAACACAATATCTGATGCAGATTCATTGTTCTAGTTGCTCAGTCATTTTGAATGCAACAGCCACACAGTACACATGCTCACTCAACATTGTCAATTGCCTCCACGGACTAGTACAGTGAAGTCATCATTGTTCATGCATGTGCATTCCAGTCCACTCTCCTTGGCTGCCAGGTTACATCAGTGTTACACAAACTGCTCTCATTATATTAATAATGGCTGGACTCAACACACACACGTATATAATTTTTATTTTTATTTACATCATACATATTTATAATTTTTTTAATTTGAGTGATCAGCATAGAGAAAGTTGAAATAATTCATTTTTACAGTTATTTACTCAGCCCCTATCATGTTTCAAGCTTTTTTCTAGGTCTGGTAATATAGCAGAACAAAACCCCATACAAAATCCATAACTTTGTGAAACTAACATTTTAGTTAGGGACAGCCACACAATAAGTAAATATACAACTAAATCTATACCTCACATGGTAGTGGTTAGTATTGTGGAGAAAAACACAGCTTGTTAAGGGGATATAAAATTCTGAGACTGGAGTGGGGAGAGAGACCTAATTCATTTAGGGTGGTCAGGAAAGGCTTTTCTGATGAAGAGATATTCTAGAGTGGCCTGAGAAATGAGAAAAGGAGTCAAGTAGATATTTAGGAGCGAGGTGTTGCAGGCAAAGGGAGCATCCTGGGCTTATGCTAGGGAGCTAATGCAGGGAGATGGTGGCTGGGCACAGGAGGAGAGGGAAATGGTTGGGAGATAGGGAAGTGTCTCATGTGGGGTTGGAGGTCAGTGTTGGAGATTTGCATTTTATTCTCTGAAACAGGAAGGCTTTGGATAGTGCTATGTAGAAAAAAATCCTATTCTTTGTGCTTTTGAGTATGTCTTCAACATTTCAAAATAAGGTTTTAAAGACAGATATAGGCACAGATATTGCAATGTAAATTATTTTATTAGAATGATTATCTCTATGATAAGAGGGCCTTGGGGCAACTTTAGGATAAATTTATTCAATGTGGGGTGAAAGGACCCAAGAAAGGAGATATGTGTGCATGTGTGTGTCTGTGTGTAGGGCGTGGTTGTTGAAGACAAACTATTTTCTCAATCTGAGGATCAGATAACGGTACACAAACTATGCACAAGGGTGTATAGGGAGATCTGATCACCATGCAGCGGGCTGTGCAAATCTAGGGAAACCAGCAGGTATTCTCAGCAAAGGCAGAAAAAATTAACAACTCAGGCCAACTGCAAACAAGAAGGCAAACTCCTGATTCTGTCTTGTTTTGAAGCTTCCATTGTAAATGGCTCCTGTTTCTTCTGTTTTAGTTCAAACTATATTAGTGGAAGAAGAGCAGAAATTTTAATGCATTAGAATTTAAGATGACTATTCTCAAAAGACACTCCAGTAAATTAACTTTTTACAGCCTGCACCATCTCCAGGCCATATGCTTTGGGCCCCACATGCTGCTCTGAAAAATTTCAATGGTTTGTGCTTTCTACATGAGGCTCATAAGAAATGCATTGCCTTTGTTATATTCCCACCTCCTTCTCAGGGGAAGAGAATTCTTATAGCCAAATGCTGAACTACTTATTTCTTTTAGACTTTTTCAGAAAACAAACACACGTATATTGATGCACAGGGGAAAAATCCATGAGGAACGAAAGCATTGTTGCCCATCCCCCAATATATACTGTCTTCAATATTTGTTAAAATAGACTCAAGGAAATTAGAAATGATGAGCTCTGAAATGTTTACCCTTTGTTTCTTTATGTTTCATCTTTTGCTGTCAACTATGGTAGTGGAAATGAGTGATCACACTTCCAGAGTGTGAAGAATCCATTTAAAACCAATATTTCTGTTCGTGGCTATAGGAAGAAAAAAGGTCAATTAATTATTTTGTTTTAACACCAGCCTGCCCATTTTGATAAAGCTGTAAGTTTGTAGTCCACAGAGAAATATGGCCTGCTTTTTAGGTGATGAATGTCTACTATTGTACCTTAGTTTTAATAATCAAACTAAGAAAGTGTTTATATTGAATGCTGTACATTAAAGGACAAATGATCTTTGAAATGGCAAAAAAATCTAAGAAGATAAAAGATATATACAATTGGTAAAGAAACGCACCTGACTCTCCCTTGGGGGAGAATGATATTATATTTTATGTATATTTCTAAACTTTTCCATAGAATAATAATAAGAAATAATGTCCCAGTGCTTACTGTGTGCCTGGCATGTGTAACATGATTAAGGTCTATACTTCTCAAACTTTAATGTGCATGCAAGTCACCCAAGGATTTTAGTAAAATGGCATTTCTAATTCACTTGGCCTGGTGTGGAGCTCAAGATTCTGTATTTCTAACAAGCTCTCAGATAATGCTGGTGTGCTGGACTTCCATCTATAATTTACCCAGCAAGTCACTTTATTTTTTAAATTTTTATATTTTAAGTATATTTTATTGATTATGCTATTATATTTTTCCCAATTTTTTCTCCCATTTATCCTCCCTCTACCTTGCACCTGCCCACCCTCCAGCATCCCTCACTTAGTTCATGTCCATGGGTTGTACATATAAGTTCTTTGAATTCACTGTTTCCTATACCATTCTTAACCTCTCCCCATCTATTTTATGCCTACCAATTATGCTTCTTATTCCTGTACCTTCCCCCCTGTTATTCCCCCCAATGAAAATATTCCATGTGATCTCCATTTCTTTGATTCTGTCCTTGTTCTAGTTGTTTGCTTCGTTTTATTTTCAATTTTTTTGTGTTTTTTTAGGTTAAATTGTTCATAGTTGTGAATTTGCTGTCATTATACTGTTCATAGTTTTTGATCTTCTATTTCTTAGATAATTCCCTTTAACATTTCATATAATGAGGGCTTGATGATGACGAACTCCTTTAACTTGACCTTATCTGGGAAGCACTTTACCTGCCCTTCCATTCTAAATGAAAGCTTTGCTGGATAGAGTAATCTTGGGTGTAGGTCCTTGACCTCCATGACTTCGAATACTACTTTCCAGTCCCTTCTTGCCTGTGAGGTTTCTTTTGAGAAATCAGCTTATAGTCCTATGGGAACTCCTTTGTAGGTAACTGTTCTTTCCTCTTGCTGCTTTTAAGATTCTCTCTTTATCTTTAATCTTGGGTAACTTGATGATAATGTGCCTTGGTGTGTTCTCTTTGAGTCCAACTTTGTTGGGACTTCCTGGGCTCCCTGGACTTCCTAAAAGTCTATATCCTTCTCTAGATTGGTGAAGTTTCCCTTCACTATTTGTTCAAATATGTTTTCAATTTCTTGGTGTTGTTCTTCTCCTTCTGGCACTCCTATACTTCATATATTGGAACATTTAAAGTTGTCATGGAGGTTCTAAAACCTTTCCTCATTTTTTGAATTCTTGTTCCTTCATTCTCTTCTGGTTGGATGTTTATTTTTTCCTTTTGTTCCAGATCATTGCTTTGAGTCCTGATTTCCTTCCTGTCACTGTTGATTCCCTGAATATTTTTCTTTATTTCACTTTGGGTATCCTTTATTTGTTCCTTCATTTTGCAACTGAACTCAATCAGTTGTGTGAGCATCCTGATTACCAGTGTTTTGAATTCTGCATCAGACAGGTTGTCTATCTCCTTGTCATTCAGCTTTTTTTCTGAGGTTTTGCTGTGTGCTTTCATTTGGGCCATATTCCTTTGTCTTGGTGCACCTGTTATGTTGTAAGGAGGTGGAGCCTTAGGTATTGGCCAAGACAGGGTAACCCTCTTTGTTGTATTGTGGTGCTGTCTGTAGGGAGGGGTCAGAGAGGGAACAATAAGACTCACTTGCTCCACCCTAGCCCCACTTTCCAACATACTCTGTTATATAAGACTGAGAATTTCTCCTGCTCTGGCAGCTCTCGTGGTAGTTTATAGCCAGCTTGAGTCTTCAGTTTCCTGTTCAGCCAGCCCCGCCTTGCTTGCACAGTCCACTGCCATCCCTCGGGTCCTCTAAGCCAACCTTGCCTCACTCCTAGGGCCCACC
>PVKM010024890.1:0-20297 GCA_004027735.1 Carollia perspicillata
CAAAACTGGCAACATTTAACCCGACTCTTTTGTCTATTGCCTTTTGGCACCATACCTTTTATGAAAGTTACTTTTTCAGCACTCACTGTTTGCAAGGCACAGTTTAGGTGGTTTCTCTATATTATCTCAAATTCTAACCTCAAAGCAGAAAAGCAGGTGTGATTTATGTCCATGTTAAAGAGAAGACTCTGGGATGTCACACAGCTATGGGAGGCAAATAAAGCTCTGAAGCCAGTTCTGCCTACTTCTAACACTTCACTCCGTCCTTTTTAAAAACACCTGGAACTGGCCCTATGAGCTCAAGCACGGCCTCTTGCAGAGGGGAACTGCCTACTAACGGCTGTCACCAGCTGACAAATGAGGAGGCTGTTCATCTCAAAGATGACTCTGGAAGCTTAAGCGCGGTAATCTTTGTGATTTCACTAAGCCCTGAGAGTAATTAATGCTGATTCAATAAAGGCCGAAGCCTGGGATCCAATCATTTGTTTGCATCTCTTCAATAAAGTGTAAATGTCAGTTGGAGTGACGCGCCTCATTCTGCCCTGATATTTTAAAGGACGTGACTGTTTTCTCGGAACTCAGGTTTCCTCTCTGGCCCCCACCCTTTCCCATTCCTCCCTAAGTCACCTACTGTTGGAGCAGTTGCTGGGAAGAAGGGCAGGTTTCCAAATGCTGAGCCAGGAGTGGGAAGTTCCCTAGAAAGCATGCCTGATTTTCAGGTCTGCATTTTTGACCTTTATAGAACAGAAACATTTAATTGTAGAATTCCACTGACATAGATAATCTAATTTTAGGGAGTAAAAGCAAAATTCCAAATGGGCTTTTTTTTTGTCTTATGCATCTTTAATGATGCTTATGAGTGGGGAAACTGAGTTAAATCATGGCAGGCTTTGCCCACAAGCATTTAACCCATGAAGGCCTACTGTATGATCCCTGTGACACCAGCATCTTCAGACGGTGCCAGGGGAGCAAGGGACCCAGGATTCACAGAACTTAAACTCCAGTCGGGGAGGTGACATGGACAGTAAGTACATTTGGAGAACATCTGGATAAGAGCCTACACTTACATAGCTATTTTTATATGACAGATCCTGCTCTAAAGACCTTATATATATTAACACATTTAATACTTAACTCACACCAGGAATTAGGTACTATATTTATTCCCACTTTACAACTGAGTAAACCGAGGGTGAGGTTACACTGCTAGTAGGAGGCCAAGCTAGAGCTTGAACCCAGACTTTAACCACAGCTTTGTATTGCCTCTCACGTTAATTACTTGATAAAGCGGCCATATGCACAAATAAAGCTGTGACACAGAAATTCAGTGTAGCCTGTGCCATGCTGGAGGGCTTCAAGGGGGAGGCACTCATCCCCATGTCTGCATGTCTCTCTCATTGGAAGCTCAGACACCTGGCTGAGGCTCTGGCATCTGGCTTTCTCAACCTGAATCCCAGCTCCACCTCTTACTATTTTTGTGCACTTGGACATATTTTTTAATCTCTCTGTGACTGTTTCCTCAGCTATAAACGAGAAGTAGTGATTGAATCTGTAAAAATTCTGCACTGGTGGTGAGAACAAAATATGACACTGGAGGTAAAGGGCTTAGCAAAGCTTAACACATCAGACAAGCTCACTGAGTGAGTATTCACTGTTGTTCTTCTTATTGTTATTGTTTGTGATTGGTTATAGGGTGTGGATAACTGCTGCCCTACACTGGCAAGAACGTGCACAAAGGAACTGCTGTCCAACAGGTCAGAAGCTTGGATCTTCGAAAGAAGCTTGGCTATAGCAACCACAGTCTCTCTCTCTCTCTCTCTCTCTTTCTCTCTCTCTCTCTCTCTCTCTCTCCCCACCACCCCCATCTACACACCCCCATCTCCATCTCCTCCTCTCCTACTGTGATCTGGCTTTTTCCAGGGAGTGGTGGGGAAAGTGGGTGAAGGCCTTGGTGTCAAAATTTCCAGCATATATCAAACGAGGCTAGTGATCCCAGAGGAAAGAAGAGCAACACAAACACAATCCCTAGGAAAGCCTTCGACTTGCCTGGCTTAGTCATGTGGCATTCCTCGGCCAATCCCTGTGACCAAGGGTACAGCAGTTGGCAGTGGTACCAAGAACCACATGAAGACGTGCAGGGACAGTTCATCTCAGGAAGGGGGTGCTGTCCCTGAAGAGAGGGGGCAGGGAAGGGAGGCAAAACCAACAGATGTTAGTCCTCCAACACCCACCCTTAGTACATAAAAACAAGCTTACTTTGCCACACCTGGGTATATAAATTGATTAACCAAATAGCATTCTATGTGATGAAAGAAAAATTACCATGTGTATCAGCTTGGAAGCTTAAAACCAAAGCAACGAAGACGTGAAGAAGATGTTTTGTCAATGTAAAACCAATTTGAAACGGCAAATCAGATCATTGTTAGATTTATAACTTCCTTTTGTTCATTGCCTGGGGTCTAATACTAAGTTGTGGTAATTTTCTTGTCCTGCACAATTCCTTAACTAGGTTTTATATTGGGAAGAGAGAAAACTTTGTGCTGTAGATACAGTGATGCAAGTTGTCAAAAATAAAATTTGTCATGAATATGCTTCAAATGCATATGCTTCAAATATGCTCTCATTTCATGGTATGTAATGCTATCACAGCAAATTTACAGATGACTTCCGTTTCTCTTTTTGATGATTTTGGGTAAGGTGGTAATGGGATTGATATGATTTGCAGGTGATTTGAAAATATCTCTTGTACCTTTTGTCAAGTTTTTATTTACTGATTCAATAAACATTTCTTTTTTTCTTTTCTTTTTTAATTTTTATTTTATTTGTTTTTCAAGTACAGTTTTTTTGTCTTTTATTCCCATCCCATTCCACCACCCCCCCTTAGTTTTTGTCCATGTGTTCTTTATATTTGTTCCTATGACCCCTTCCCCTTTTCCCCTGAAATTCTCTCCCCCCTCCCCTCTGGTTATTGTTAGCCTGTTTTCTATTTTAATGTCTTTGGTTATATTTTCCTTGCTTGTTTGTTTTGTTGTTTCAATAAACATTTCTTAAAGTTGTACTATGTTACTTTTACCAATTTGAATGAAATCTGTTGGAGTGGGAAACACAAACAAGTCAGCACTTCCAGCCCTTGAACTTCTATGATTTTCTGAGTAGTCCCTTGAATTAAAACACTGCCGCGCACCTAAAAGCAATCAGACTAGATCTAAGCACATTGATTGGTCAAAGCAGGTGATATAAAGTTTTTAAAGTATCAATAAATAAATGCTTATCTCTTTGGGAAAAGGTGGGGTAAGTCATTGCAAGCAGAACCAGAAGGGCTCTGGGTGCTTGCCATGTTCCATTTCTTTTCTTTTAACTTAATTTGTAAGGTTATTGTACAGTGAAATTGATTTTTTCTTTTGGTGTACAGTTACATGAATTTTAACATATGTATAGATTGTAACACCACCACAATCAGGATTTTGAGGTTCTATCACCCAGAAAAACTCCCTCGTGCTAGCCCTTCGCCACCACACTCTCCACCACACCTGTCCTCCTGGCAATTGCTGATCTGTCCTCTACTGCTATAGTTTTGTTTTTTCAGGAACGTCGCATAAATGGAATCATACAGTATGTAGCCTTTTGACACTTACCTCTTTTATATACTTTGCATAATGCTTTGGTGATTCATCCAAGTTGTTGCATGTATCAATAGTTAGTCCTTGTTTATCACTGAGTAGTATTCCATTGTATGGACATACCACCGTTTGTTTATTCAGTCATTCACTGAATGAATGAGTGTCCATTTGTGTTGTTTTCAGTTTTGTGTGATTATGAAAAGAGCTGCTATAAATACTTGTGTGCAGGTTGTAGTATAAACATGTTTCATTTCCTGACATGGGTGGTGTATACATAAGTATTTGCCTTATGATTAATCTATGGTCTGTACCTTTTCTTTCTTGTGCTCCTTTCTCTGGGACAGCAATTTTCAACCTTTTTTTATTTCATGGCATACATAAACTAATTACTAAAATTCTGTGGCATCCCAAGAAAAATATTAAACTTTTACCAATCTGACAAAAAAAAATAAATATAAGTTTGATTCATTCACATTGGATAGCTATTGTGTTGGCTGTTGTCATCTTTTTACTTGACAATCTAGAGGAAAAGAGGCCAGTGCCCATGACTAAATTGCATGTTTTAAAAATCCTCGTGGCACGCCAGTTGAAAATCACTGTTCTAGGATGTTGTATTTTACAGTAAAGGAGGATTTAAAATATTATTGAGTCTGGTTAGTGTCAAAGAAGGGAAATTTTCTGTGGAAGGGGGTGACCAAAAAATATTTTTTCATCTGGCCTTAGAACATGACAAATAAATTTCCATTTAGTCTATACACTTATAATATTATATGATTCTAACAAAGACCTCTACATACCCTTGACTAAAAAAGAGGCCTGGCCTCAAAGGGCTACCGTCATTGTGACAGTTCTTTATCTTTGCTGATTGTGACAAAAGCTCTGCCTAAAAGGCTGACAGAGATCAAAGTTCTTTAGGAGAAGCACTGGACTTGCTGGTGAAAATGATGAAGGGCCTTTGATCTCTGTAGTATAAGGCAATGGGTGGGCTATACTCTATTCCAGGCATGTCCTGGGGGGTAACTAATAAAAGAATGGCAGCAGTAGAGGAACTCCGAATTTTACAGAGTAATGCAGTGATCAATGTCCATGTTAACTTCTTGATTAGTGCTGTATCATTTGGTCTTACAACTGCTCGGTCATTAAGAAATTAGGGAGGAATGACTTAAGTTCCCATGCAACTGACGGGATGATTTATTACCTTTAGGCTGTTAGACTGGAGCACAGATGTGCTTTGACATTTCCTCCTCCATCATCATGACAGAAAAAAAGCCAAGTCAAAATGGCTGTAATGGGGCCATAATGCTATGGCCAGAGGTGAAAGAAAACGTAGTGAAAGTTGACATCTATGCAAGTACAATTTTGTTTTAGGACTAATATAATTAATCCCATACTCATTTCAAAGTACAACAATCCATTCAATGGTGGAAATTTATACCAAGAGTCCCCAACCCCTGGGCCTTGGACCGGCACCAGTCCACGGAATACAGGAACCGAGTCGCGCAGTAGGAGGCGAGCGGCAGGTGAGCAAGCAAAGCTTCCTCTGTATTTCCAGCTGCTCCCCATCACTTGCATTACTGCCTGAGCTCCACCTCCTGCCAGATCAGGGAGGCATTAGCGTCTCATAGCAGCAAGAACCCTACTATGAGCTGTGCACTCGAGGGATCGAGGTTGTGTGCTTCTTATGGGAATCTAATGCCTGATGATCTGAGGTGGAGCCGAGGCGGCGATGCTAGTGCTGGGGAGCAGCTGCAAATACAGATTATCGTTAGCAGAGAGGTGTGACTGCGCAGAGACCACAATAAATCAACTGCCTGCAGACTCATAGCAAAACCCTATCGGTGAGTGGCAAGTGACCATTAAGCTGCACCCGGTGGCAGGCTTTAGAGTGGCCAATGAGTTGCTGGACTTCGTTTGTAGAGCAGCATCCGGTGGCAGGCTTTAAGTCAGAGTCCAACACTTACTTCAGGCTGTGCACGGCCCACCCATTATTTTATTCACCACTTCCCTCCACGCCTGTTTCCCACGCTGTGCACTTGTCTCAGTCACAGTTCTGGTAAGCCCACAAGCTGACCCTAGCCAAAGTGAGTAATAAACAAACAGTGCTGGAAAGCTTCTTTGGAAAGGGGGAAAGACCCAGTGATGAGATAGCAGAAAACTGTAAGACTGCCAGCAAAAAGAAAGCTACTTTTAAAAGAAAACACCAGGAGTCCTACTTAAATTATGGGCTCATTGCAACACATGATTCACATTCACCAAGCCTGCTTTGTATAACATGTGGTGACCAGTTACCCAATGAAGCCATGAAACCCTCAGAACTGTTTCACCACATGGAGACCAAGCATCCTGAATTAAAAGACAAGCTTTTGGAGTTTTTTAAAAGAAAAAAAAACGTGAACATGAAGAGCAGAAACAAGTATTGAAGGCCACCACTTTGTCAAATGTGTCTGCACTGAGAACGTCATTCTTAGTGGCTGACCACATTGCTAAAGCTAAGGAGCCCTTTACTGTGGGGAAGAGTTGATCCTGCCTGTTCTGAGGACATTTGTTGTGAACTTTTAGGAGAAGCTGCAGTTCCAAAGATGGCGTGTCTTCCTGTTTTGGCTGGCACCGTATCTAGGCAATCTGATGAAATGGCAGACGATACCGAGGCACAATCCTTAGAGAGGATGGATGAGTCCCCATGGTACACAATCCAGGTCGACAAGTCTGTCAATGTTGACAACAGGGCAACAATGCTTGTTTGTGTGCAATATATTTTTAGGAAGATGTGCATGAGGATAAGTTATGTGCACTTTTGTTGTCAACCAACACCACAGCTGCAGAACTGTTCAAGTCTTTGAATGATTACATAGCAGGAAAACGGCATTCATTGTTTTGTGTTGGTATATGCGTGGATGGAGCAGCTGCCATGACTAGACGGCTTTCTGGTTTCACAACTCAGGTCAAAGAGGTCACTTCTGAATGTGAGTCTGTGCACTGTTTCATCCATAGAGAAATGCTGGCTACCCAAAAAATGTCACCGGGACCTAATAGTGTTTTGCAGGATATGATTAAAATCATCAGCCACGTTAAAGTACCTGCCCTTAACTCATGTCTGTTTGTGCAGCTCTGTGAGAAAATGGATGCAGAGCACACATGTCTTCTCTTACACACAGAAGTGAGATAGATTTCCAAAGGTAGATCACTGGCCAGAGTTTTTGAGTTACAAGCGCTGCTCCAGAGATTTCTTTTAGAAAAACAGTCACCACTGGCAGCACATTTCAGTGACACCGAATGGGTTGCAAAACTTGCTTACTGGTGTGACACATTCAACCCACTCAGTGGACTCAACCTGTCACTTGGGAGGAGAATGACAACTGTGCCCAAGTCGGCAGATAAAGCGGCTGCATTCAAAGCCAAACTGGAATTATGGGAACGATGAGTGAACATTGAGATTTTTGACATGTTTCAAACATTAGCAGAGATTTTGAAAGAGACTGAGCCAGTTCCTTCTTTCTCCCAGCTGGTGCATGATCACCTGTTTCAGCTTTCAGAAGCTTGAGCATTACTTCCCAACCACAAAAGACCCCCTGGCCTGGGAAGGAATGGATCTGTGACCCATTTGTGAATAAGCCAGGTGAGTCGACTTTGTCCCTGATAGAAGAGGATCAACTGCTTCAGACTGCAAATGCTGGTGACCTTGAAAGTATGTTTGAGACAATGGCAAATCTCCATATGTCCTGGACTAAAGTCCAGGCAGAATATCCTGAGATTCCCACAAAAGCACTGAAAAGCCTGCTTCCATTTCCAACATCCTATCTTTGTGACACAGGGTCTTCTGCAGGGACAGCAACCGAAACGAGGTTACAGAGTAGACTGGACATAAGCAACACATTTTGGGTGTCACTGTCTCCCATCACCCCCAGATGGGACCATCTAGTCACAGGAAAACAAGCTGAGGGCTCCCACTGATTCTGCATTATGGTGAGTTGTATAATTATTTCATCATATATTACAATGTAATAATGTAATAACTGGTCACCACAGTAAGTTTAGTTAACATCCATCACACAATATGACAATTTTTTTCTTGGGATGAGAACTTTAAAGCTCTACTCTCCTAGCGATTTTCAAATATATAATGCAGTATCGTTAACTATAATTACCATGCTCTTGGACATTAGATCCTGGCACTTATTTATCTTAAAACTTATTTATCTTTAAACTGGAAGTTTGTACCTTTTGTCCATCCCAAGCCCGCACCTCTAGCAAACACTAATCAGTTCTCTGTTTCTGTGAGGTCATTTTTTTTTCAGATTTCACATGTAAATGAGGTCATATGGTATTTGCCTTTCTCTGTCTGACTCATTTCACTTAGCATACGGCCCTCAAGATTCATCTCCGTCATGTTGTTCACAAATGTCAGGATCGCCTTATTTTTATGGTCAGATAATATTCCTCTGTGTGTATAAGCGTGTAATACTTTCCCTATCCATTCATCCATTGATGGACACTTGGGTGGTTTCCACGTCTTAGTGATTGTCAATAATGCACTCCCTGAATGCGGGAGTGCAGACATCTCTTCATCCTTCAGATATATGCCCAGAAGTGGAATTGCTGGATCATAGTTCTATTTTTAATTTTTTTATATTTTATTTATTTATTTTTAGAAAGAGGGGAAGGGAAGGAGAAAGAGTGGGAGAGAAACATCAATGTGTGGTTGCCTCTCATGTGTTCCCTTTTGGGGACCTGGCCCCGCAACCCAGGTGTGTGCCCTGACTGGGAGTCGAACTGGGCACCCTTTGCTTCACAGGTCTGTGCTCAATCCACTGAGCTACACCAGCCAGGGCTATTTTTAATTTTTTTAAGAACCCCCATACTGTTTCTACAGTGGCTGAATCAATTTATATTCCAAGGTCTTGGCTTCTTAAGCAAGGAAAATGATATGTAGGTTAAATGGCCATTTTAACAATGTTAATATTTCTAATCCATGAACATGGAATATCTTTTCATCTCTTTGTACCTTTTTCATTTTCTTTCAACAGTCTTGTAATACAAGTCCTTCACTTTGTTATATTTATTCCTAGGTATTTTATCCTTTGTGTTGCAATTGAACATGGGATTATTATTTTTATTTTCACTTTTCCTTCTGATATCTTATTGTTAAAATATAGGAATGCAATTATATGTGGGATAGGAAACTAAAAGGAACAACAAACAGATAAAACAAACAAGAAAACAACTTCATAGATACCCACAACAGAATGGCAGTCACTAGGGGAGAATGGCAGTCACCAGGGAGAATGAAGAGGGTAAAGGGGGTCAACCACAAGGTGACAGATGGAAACTAGACTCCAGGTGGTGAGCACACAAGAGAGGATACAGTATATACACTGACTTCTCAAGAATACAACCATTAGAAAGTTGTACACCTGAAATTTATATAATGTGATTAATCAATGATATCCTAATAAATTTAATTTAATAAATTAAATAATTAAAAAGACACTTATTTCCACATATATGCTTTTGAGGAAACATAGCCAAATGCTGTTAGATTTTTTAAAAATCTTTTAGAAAAGAAGGGATGAAGATTTAAAAAGTGATGAAGATTAAAGTAAGATCAAACACATCCATGCTTCGATTATTCTCCTTAATCATTCCCTGAGAGAAGTAGATGTTTGCATGTCTTCAACGACCTTGCATCTGAACCATCTTCCTAGGTTTCAGAATCCCCTTGGGTTTAAGCTATGGTAGAACGCAGAGCCTCGCTGTCACTGCGAAAGCTGAATGGGCCAGACTCATTTTTCCAGTCTCTTTTGTAACTACAGCAGGAACCCCGATTGACGTGGCCAATCAGAGGTCTCCAGATATGGACTCAGAGAAGCAGGACCAGGTAATGGGACTGCAGCACAGGCTCTCCACGGCAGTGGCGACAGTGCCAGGATCAGGGCTCATAAGGTGTCTGTGTCAGCATCTTCATTAACGGGACTCCCTGATTGGTGGATGTGCCCTGAGCTCTTCTTCTGACTATACAGATTCTCTTTGTTTCCCTCACATTGCAAGCCTGATTCCCCATCTCCCTAGGAATCCCATAAGAAACAAATATTTTGCCAATAAATTCCTTTTCTGCTTACATGACTAGAGTCTGTTTCAATTGTTTGCAACTGAGAACCCTGACTAGTGCAGTGAAGGATCCCATGCCAGGCTTCCTAGGGACTTCTGCACGGCTTGCTCATCTTCCCAAGAGGGGGCAACTTTATTATTAGTGCGCTTCAGTCATGGGTACAGTGTTGAAGATTCTTGTATTTATGTCAAAGGAATAATTAAACCCATCATTTTTTTCCTTATTACAGCCTGTAGTTTTCTCTGAGAAGGGCACATCCTGTGTACCTTCTCAGCTGAAAAATAAAAGAAGCTCACAAGGAAATTACTAGGAGAAAATGCTTGATAGACACTCTAAAAAGTGGTATATCTTTCAGCTGGCCCCAAGATGAAATGAAGTCTCTTAAAAGGCAAGAGGTTGTACTTTCCCAGCAAGACTCAGATTCAAAGAGGTTATGTTTATGTAGAAGGAAATGATGCAAGACCCTGTTATTTTTAATGTCTACATTGCCTTATCTTTCTCCAAATCCTCATATCTCATGCAATTACTGTGACATTGGTAGGAGACCAGTTGAGTCTCTATTGGAAAACCATCGGCAGGGAGGTTAAGTAAATTATCTAACATCACGTTGCTGATAAAAGCAGCAACCAGGGCAATGTGCAGCAGACTTTCTTTCCACAAAATTAAATTACAAGTTTCTCAAGGGGCCATGTCTTGATCTATTTTATGTTTCCCTCTGAGTGCTGAGCAGAGCCTTACACATAACAGATGACTAATAGGTGCTTATTAATTTACTTCAAAGTCCCTTAAGTCACCGGAAGAGGGAAAGTGCAGCAAGAAGAATCCTGCTGAATAAGCAATTATTACATTTGTGGTAAAAGTTTAGGGGCCTATCCACTCACACTAGATCATCTCAGGTGGCACATGACAGAAACCTCTGTTCCTCACTCTCTCCATGCGCATCCCAGTCGGTGGACCCTGTGCCACCATTCCTAAATGGAGGTGTAGGTGACAGAGTGGGCCTTTAATGATGTGCAGAGCCACAAGCAGCTGGATCACATCCCAGAAAGCTATGTCAACCAGGCACGGGGGAACAGCTCTCCTCCCAGGCCTCGGGGTTGCCCGCAGCGTGAGAGAGGGGAGACGGACTGTGTATGAAACCCCTGCAGAACAGGCAGATTAATCATTTCATTGGTTAAAGCAGTGGTTCTCAAGGGGATGGTATATCTCAGGGAGCATTTTGCTAATTTGAAGAGGAGTTTTTGGTCAGCACAATGATTGGGGGAACACTGTCCACGTTTGGTGGGGAGACCGAGGATACTAAATGACTTACAAGCAGCAATGCAGTCCCATGCAACAAAGAAATGTCTCAAGTATGGCTTCATTCCTTCAATGCTACATCTGGTATTCACGGAGTAGAAAAAACCTTTTCATAATGATATGGCCTACAACCCAGCTCTGTTTTACATACAACATGAAATCATTTCTACTATGTTTTAATATGTACACTGATTTTTCCAAGAAGACAACTGTTATGTAAATCAAAGGACATTTGTTCTTTGTTTTATTTGGAAATATACCAAGAGATTCTCATCATTGTGCAGAACCATGACACATGCTTGCTGTGTGCTGTACATACCTGTGTTAGTCTGCATTTATAGCTGTCCCGTGTAAAAATGGAATGAGAGAGATCTGAGACTTCCTTTAGCAGATTTAGCAGATTTTTATGCAAATATTGTTAAAATATGGTTAGATATTAAATGCAAGAATCTCATGGTATTTCATTAATAGAAGTTTTTACTATTTAAAATTTACCATCTTTATTATAATTATTTAGAGCAATGGTAGGAAATCTAGTACTGTGTTGAAATTATAGTTTATTTTAAGGTGCCTGTTTTTTTTCCATCTTACCCTAGTAATGACCCTCACTGTCTACCCCTGAGTCACTGCTCTTTTTTCCAATCTGTCTTTATCACTTATTGAAGTATATGGTCCCCAAAGTCTTTATAATGTACTAAGGATGGAATAAAAATAAACTCCATACAGGGCAGGATTTCAAGATAGGAAGTATGTTTTCCATGAAACTATGTCACTTCTCAGTCCATCTCATAACGAAGCCAATAACTGGTACGACACCTATAAATATGCCCCAGCTCACTAGTGGGACTTCCTCATCTTCTCCACTATGTCCAGTGGGTAGTTTATCTCAGCATATTATCTCTTCTTCAGTTATGCTTATTTCCCGCATTCTCTTATCACAGATAAATACTTCTGGTCTGCTGTTAACAGGTGTCCTGACCCTAGTCCTTACTTCAGTGTCCTTTACTGCTCTTCACTCTCCTTTACATCTTGAACGTTGAGCGGTGTCTTATCTGGTTCTTTCTCTTAAAGCCCAACTCATTTATTGTGCACAGGTGCAATCACCTGACCAATTCATTATGTCTTCTAGTGAAATCATACCTTACATTACATGTCAAAATAAATGCTATCATTATTGCATTCATTTTATTTCTCCATTGTATTATAATTGTGGTGTTACATTCCTTTTTCTTAAGTTATAAGCATAGGTAGGTTTAACTACCTATGAATTTTATTTCTGCACATAAGTCATTTGTTATAAAATCAAAAGAAACAAACTGCCAAGGCCAGGTGAAGAATACACTTTGGCTGGAATCCCCCTGGTGTCCTGGTTCTTGTGCTTGCAACCAGGCCAGATTTTATTTGGCCTATAGTCACTAAACAGCAATTAAGTGCAGGGTAGTGGAGGTGGTGGTGAGAGCTTCCTCCCTTCCTCCCACAGCGGTAGCGCGGTCCAGCGAGCCCTGCGCTCGGGGCAGTGACGTCAGGCCACCACGCAGCATTGGACCTGGAGAGCAGTCATGACGCTTGCGGCCTGTAGAATTAGGTCATCCAAGGCCCAGAGCCCGCATGTCAGTATTTTCTCAGACACTTTATCGATTGCTTACCCACTCACTCGGCTGTAGTTATTTATATCAGGTAAACATGCAGCAAGGTATTCCAGCTGAACCCCATTAAGATTCGGAACATGGCTCTGGGCCTGTGTCCCGCCCACCCTACTCTATCAATCAGGGACCAATCGGAGAAATAGAAATGACCTGAGTATTTAAAACCATGGGACTTGAATGCAGGGAACAAATTACACAGGTGTTGTAAAAGCAAAGAGCCAATAAAATGTGATGAGGCAACTCAGAGATTAACTACAGCGGACAAGCGCTACGACCTCCAGACGAGGGACAAATGGGAGAACCCGGGACTATGGTGGGCCTGTCCTATAGGAGCTGGAGCCACAGAGGAAATACAGCTGCTGCCAGAGATGCCCCCTGAGTTTGAGGAAAGTGAAGAAATACTCCAGCTTCTCCCTTCTACCCACCAATCTCTTCTACCAGTACCTCCCACTGGTAGCAGCCAGCTGATGTGGGAACTTGAGAAAACCCCGCCGGGATCAGCTGCCTTTGCTGAGCCCCCTACTCTGCTCTCTGGGACCCTCCTCCCCAGGGATACAAAGCTAAGAAGGGGAAAAGAAGGAAACAGCCTGAGAGCAAGCAAGCCCAGCATATCCCAACCCCCACGGGTATCTCTTGGCATGTGTTGATAAGGAGGCAGAGGGCGAGCTTAGAGCTAGAGATGGCAGTTTATCAGCCCTCTAAATCAGTGATTTTCAACCTTTTTCATCTTGGCACACATAAACTACTAATATTCTGTGGCACACCAAAAAAATATATTTTTTGCCTATCTAACAAAAAATGGCTATAATTTTGATTCATTCACACTGGACAGCTATTGTTGTGTTGGCTGTCATCTTTTTTTTTATTTGACAATCAAAGGGAAAAGAGGTCAGTGGCCCTGACAAATAGTCAGGTATTGCACATTTTAAAAATTCTTGTGGCATACCAGTTGAAAAGTGCTGCTCTAAATTAAGAAATGTAGGAGCCAGGAAGCGAGATAGGCTAGGATTTTCCATGAAAGTAGTGCTGCTTTCTCAATAAATAGAGCTAGGGGTTGGCCCTGGTAGGTTTTATGTGACAGAATTTCCTCCGAGCATACAACCTAGGGGATACCTTTCTCTGGTTCCAGAGTTGATGCAGAATGTCCCCAATTTTTATCTCCCTCCGATCGTTTGAGTTGGTATTTAGGCAGCTGTACATCTACCCTTTCACCCCTATGTTTCCCAGCAGCCTCCCAATAGGTCCAGACCCCTCTGTGTGCAGGTCAGATTTGCAGCAATCAAACCCAAATGGTCCATATCTCTCCCAAACCCAAATCAACCAATTTTAAGAGTACTTTCATTAAAATGCTATACTGAATTATTTTTCCATTAAATTGCTATGCACAAGAAAAGGGAGATGGAGCTTAGAGTGAGATGTTTGCTAGTGATGTGATGTGCACAGCAATTAACAGCTTTAAACCTTAGATTTCTCAATGCTAAAACAGGGATATCAAGCCTCTTCTAAACTGTCAGGATGTAATAGGTATCCAACAAATAGTAGGTTTTATTTCCAAAATGAGCTGTGACAGTATTTAATTTTCACTGCAATATTTGTAGCAATAGATGTAGACAAACATTTGGTTAAATCACCTTAAAAACAGAAAAGCCCTCAAACTCAGTGGTTTTCTATTTTTTTTTATCATGACCCACAATAAATAATGTATCTGTATCATTATATATTCCCTGTATAAAATTAAAACAAATGTTGCAAAGAATATCCCTTACTCTTACTACATGTGATGGATGCTATTTTCTATTCAATGCCATTCCATTCCATTTCCTGAAAAAAAATAAAATTCTGGTCATAACCCAGATTTGTGCTCCGCTTGAGTGGAAAATTCTCACTCATTAGATTCTTTTTTTTAATGTGTTTAAGAGGAAGTCTGCCTAATTCACTGACATCAGAGGAAGTCAAGCAGCTATGGACAACTCATAAGCTCTCCAGGAACTTAACATGAATGAAAACCCCAACCTGAGCTGCTGCACTCATGGGGTTTTACTACCAGAACACAAGTTCTAAATCAAGCTTTACAAGTGCTTGTCATGTAACATTTGGGCAATGCAGAGCAGTCCAGTTGACATTAACTTTTCTCTGGCTGAGTCATTACAACATGGCATATGTCCCAACATCTCTATTTGCGTCTTTTGGAAGAGCATTAATGATTTTTCTATTTTAAGCAGTGAAGGATATGCCTTTGCATCCTGAGGCAATTTGCAGTCCCTCTAATTGCCAACAGCTTGGTGCAATAGGTAAGCACTTAGTGAAGTCACATTACAAAATGAGTTACTCAAATATTTAATCAGCTGTGTGTGGGTTCCTTCTGTGTAGCATTCTATCCACTGTGGCTAGGAGTTGCTATGGTTACAGGTTTCCCATCGAATATGAGAAAACTGGATTTGGGAGGTGAGTTCCACTAATGACTTCCTCTTGACTGAGAAAGATGGGCACGTAAGTCACTTGGGTCTAGGGTCCAAAAGTCATGGATTCTCGTCATACCTGTCCTTAATAATTTGCTGGGAAATCATCACTTTGTTTCCTTAGTTTCATTTATTCAGGGGAAAGAACATATATTTTGCACCAAGCATGTGCTGGGAGATTTCATAAAGGTTGAAGTAATTTGTCCATGCAGGAATGGGATTAAGAGCACCGGTAGAAGGGATAACCTTTGAAAGGAGGAGGGACACACTTTTGAAACTAAAGAGAGGAGGTATATAAAAATGTTTTTAAGTGAAGCGGTTGAGAGTGAGAAAGATCCTCTCTAAACACCCTCCCCACCTCAGGAAGCACAGGAAGTGTTGTCTTAGAGAGGGCTAGCAGTGTGGGGACCTGACTCAGAGACTGAAGATTTCCAGAGATGTCTTTCCAAAATTAAAAGTTTAATAGAGGTCGCTAAAATAACGTAACAGTTAAACAAGCTTCAAATAATAATGTGTCCAAGGATATCTAGTCAGCCAGTGAAAGAGCTGTGACTCTGAGCCTAAGTCTGTCTAGCTTACTTTGAGTGCCCACTAGGTGCCAGGCATTGTTGGGGAAAATGCAATATAAGCAAATTTTTTTTGAAGGAGCTTGAAGTCTAGTGGGGGAGATAGATTCATAAACACACTAACATAGACTGAGGAAAGGACTATCATGATTGGAATGTGGAAAGTACCTTGGGAAATCATAAGGCTGCATAACTAATTGTGTTTTGAGTTTCCATAATCTCTACATATAGATGAGGATTCCCCGTGGCATGGGAGCTTTCGTAAGCAAGATTAATAAAAATTACAAGTCAGGCCCTGACAATGGAACCTGCATTGTCCTGTACACCAAAAAGATTTTGGGCTAGATTCCCAGTCAGGGCACATACCAGATTGCAGGTTCCAGCACCAGATGGGGTGCATACGGGAGTCGACCAACTGGTATTTCTCTCTCACATTGATGTTCTCTCTCTTTCAGCCTTCCTTTCTCTCTAAAGTTAATAAACATGGCATTGGGTGAGGATTAAAAAAATTACAAGTCAGACTCCCATTGAATATGAAATGTATTTTTTAATAATGAAATGTGAGTATTTTTAAACCTTGGTTTATAAGAGGGGCCCTCACAACTTAAACATTCTATGTGACTTAAAATAGATGGGCCATTGGCTAATATTTATAAACCTTTTTTGGCTATAAAGACACCATGTTGTTTGCCCTTGGCTAGGCTCATCATTTACTTTTAAAGGTCAGGAAGTTGGTCCTGGCTGGTGTGGCTCAGTGGGTTGGAGGGTTGTCCCATAGACCAAAAGGCTGCAAATTCCATTCCTAGTCAGGGCACATGCCCGGGTTTTGGGTTCGATCACCAGTTGGGACATATGCAAGAAAGTGAATGATCAGTGTCTCTCTCTCACATTCTTTCTTTATGTATCTATCTATCTATCTATCTATCTATCTATCTATCTATCATCTATCTATCTATCATCTATCTCTCCCTCCCTCCCTCTTTCTCTAAAAACCAATGAAAAAAGAATGCCTTCAGGTAGGGATTTTAACAAAAAGTCAAGAAGCTGGAAGTCTCTCCCTTTCTAAGAGAATCATATTCAGCTTTTTGTTAATCTTCCTCAGTTCCCTTTCAGTGTCTTCCTTCCTTTGGCAGTAACCTTGACTAACATTGTTAGTCTGTCAGTCTAACAATGGAACATGACTTCCCTTTCCAAAATACTGCAAAAGTAGCAGAGAAGGCTAAATTTAGCCCAGTTTCTCCCTCCCTCCGACCTAGTTCACATCCTTCTGCAATCCTTGGGATACTTGGAATACGTTTTCAGACCTCACACTTTCTCAGGAGATAGAGAGAGCACCTCTTCCTCAATTTCGACAAAAGACTAATAGAGTATGGAGAACTCTGAGTCTCGTGCCCAGCCCAGAGTCACAGGTGATGGCCAGGAGGAATGCAATGTATTGCTGCTTTTGAGTATGGGATGTGTACTCCAATCTAGAATTTCAGAGGTGAGTCCCATTCAACTATATAATGGGGGAGGGGAGGAAAGACCAAAAATACCGTCAGTAAAAATAGAGCGAATAGATGCTGGGCTACCAGCAAAATATCTACCACAAGTATATAAGACCCTACCCAGGTCTTCCAGAAACCTTGGAGAGGGCATTTTATGTTTTACAAAGTCTGGAACAGGAATTTGAGCTTCAGTCTTACATAGATCGTAAGAGGCAGGGAGACATTATATAATATATAGTTTGTGTTAGAGAAAGGAATTAGATAACAGATAGATTTACCACAAAACTAATGAAGCTAAAGCTATCCATAATTTACACTAACCCTAAAAGTGTTACATGACATTACCAACAACAAGTAATGACACTGACACAAACTTTTCTACACTATTGATAATAAAATATTTTAATCATCCATACTATTGGGTGATTAAGAAAATACTATTGTCCTGGATGGGTGGTTCAGTGGCTAGAGAGTCATCCTGTACACCACAAGGTTGGGGGGTTGATGCCTCATCAGGGTACATGCCTAGGTTGTAGGTTCAGTCCCTGGTCTGGGTGTGTATGTGAGGCAGCCAATCGATTTTCTCTCTTACATCAATGTTTCTTTCTCTCTCTCTCCCCCCTTCCTCTCTCTAAAATCAATAAATATATTTAGAAAAAGAAAAACTTTTTTGGCCTTTATCTACAAATATCACTAAATCTTGTCATATAATGATATGATCAAATAGTACGCAGCCGAAAGCATGGAAAAAGTATTTGAGAGGTGTATCAGATATTAACTAATAAAATGGTATGCTATTTACCCAGATTTTGTGATGTTTATGGTGTTTTTCAGGTCTTTCCAATTTGTGATTTGTGATGATTTCTTCCCTCATTCGAGTTAATTCACTTTTATACTTCTTATGTACTTGTAACTATGTGTTCACTTTAAGAGAATACCAAAACTGTATAAGCTATAGACCTCACAGAACCTGCATCCACCCCTGCATTTTTTTTACGACAGGGTCCAGAGGGTGGCCTGGAGGTTCAAGTTCACTACTAGTAGTCCCAGCAGTTCCTGGCCATACAATTTCACACCTTGACCCAAGAGGAGAAAGTGTCTGCATTCCTGCCTTCTCAGCTTCAGTCCTAAGTTCACTCTTCTTGGACAAGCTTAATTGCTCATCTCTTGAACCAACCATCCTGTGGGGAAGAGATCTGTTGCCTGGTTGAAGCCAATCACTGCCTATTCCTGGAACTGGGGTAGGGTAGCTCCCACCCAAACCACGTAGCTAAGAATAGAGACGAGGGATTGCTTGCAGAGGAAACTTGGCGTATGGTACCAGGGAAAAGGGGAATAAATGCTGGACAGAACAACAGGTATCCCAGAGCTGGGACTCGCCTCACATGTGAAATTTGAGCGGCCACCAAAAACTCAACCACGAGTTAAATAATATTCTACCCAATATTTTAAAAAGTCAAACTGGCAGACTATAGCCTGTAGGCCAGCTGTCTGTGTTTACAAGTAAACTTGTATTCCAGTGGCTGGCCGCCCTCCTCTGGGATACAGGCTCTGCTTCGTCGTTGCTTATCAAGTTGTCAATGTTTTAGAACAAAGTGCGTGGGCCCCGAGGCCTCTTTTAAGCCAGCAATTGTGGATTTTCTGATCCTATGACTCTGCTCTAAATTGGCCTCCTGCTTCAGAAAGGAGTGTGAAGGCAGAGGACGATCCATTTCCCTAATGATGAGGATCATCTCCCATATTAATAGCACAAACCACTCACTCACAGATGGTTTTTAAGAAATAGGAATGATGTGGGGCCTTGGACTCAAGCTAAGCCTCTGTTTCTAGCTCCGCCCAAGCTGGCGAGGGCTCCTGAGGTGTGCTGCAGACAGATGGACGAAGAGGCAGACTCTCCTCCGTCTGCTGCCATGCCAAGGCCGGCCCTGCTCTTCTGCAGGGGTGGACTGTGGCCTCAGTTACTGAGCCAGCCTTTCCCTCTGGGACAGCTCATAAAAAGTCAGCCCACTCTCCTGCTGCAGAAGCTGAATACCTGCAAATCGCTGCAGGTGCTGGTGAAAGGGAGAAAGACATCTTTCCTACTGGTCGTCTGTGTGACCAGAAAGTCAGTATTTCATTAGCAGGACCAGAGATAACCAGTACAAGTGACTAGTGACTCATATGCTATCTAAATACATCATTTTAAATAATAGTCTCTAGTTCATGCTAAGAAATGCAACTCTAGAATTATCCGTAACACTTCGTTTGTCAGTTCTGTGACCCTAGATGAGTCCATTGGACACTCACCCCTTTTGGCATTCAGTCTACCCGAGTGTGAGGTGAGGGGCAGGACATGTATGATCATCTCTGAGGTCCTTCTCAGCTCTGGCATGCTCCGATTTGACCAGATGGAGGTCACTTCCCTTTCCCCCTTCCTAAGCAGCCTGAGACAGCTGTGGCACCTGGAAAATCAGGGCAGGAAACACGGTCAGGGTGGAAAACCTGTCTATACTGAAAAGCGGGACTTATGTCCAAAAAAATTCAAGCTTATTATTTTTCCCCAAAAATATATCACCCAGTAGTAGGTTTTATTTCTTAACAATCTCAGGAAGATTTTGTATTTGCAAATAATTTTTTTCTTCACATTTGTAGTAGTTTGGGTTCTCTGAGAAGCGGATGCCAACATGGGCTTTGACACCCAAGAGACTGATTTCGGGAAACACCTGTGAGTCGGGGGCGCCAGAGGAGGTGGAGAGAGCGCTCGGGCCCCAGTGCGGTGCGCCACCTGTGAAAGGGGAGCGGGAGCACAGGAAGGCCGGGGATGGGAGAGCCTCAGACTGCAGCACAGTCCTAGGAATGTTCCAGGTAGGCTGAAATTAGTTTACTAGGGCTGCCACAACGAAGGACCATGGACCGGATGGCTTAAGCAACAGACATTTTCTCACGAAGACTCGAAGTCTAAGATCAAAATGTTGGCAGGACTGGTTTTATTCGGAAGTTTTTCTTGTACGTACATGGTTGTCTACTCCTTGTGTCTGCGTGTCATTTTCCCTCTGTATAGGTCTGTGTCCTAACCCCCCCTTCTGATAAGGACTCCAGTCATATTGGATTAGGGCCTACCGTAATGACCTCATT
>PVKM010024891.1:5448-20354 GCA_004027735.1 Carollia perspicillata
TCCTCACCACAAACCAACCCCCCTCCCCACATGGTCTCTACATCTGCACAACCTGCCTATAGTGCACAACTCCCAACTGTCCCAAACCCCACCCTCCCAGGAGTAATTCTCTGACCCCACCAGCTCAGCATTGCCACACGTTTGTCTGAGGATTCTACACATACTGTCCCATTGAGTCCCAACAGCCATCTGTAGACAGGTAGCATTGTCCCCATAAGGGGACACTAAGGCCCTGAGAGGTTAAATTTGTCCCCATGGCATGCATACAAGGAACAGAGATATGAATGAAGCCCAGGTCTACCCGAATCCAAAGCCTGTGTTTGTAAGCATTTTCTAGGTGACACCACCTCCCAGGCAGCACCCCCTTTTCTGACCCACAGTGGTCCAGACTTGGTCCCACCCAGTTGGGTCCCTACATCACTTAGTATACACAAGTGTGTGTATGGACAACATCTTCCATCTCTCCCCTTATCCCAGAGACCTATGGTATATGATGAGGTGTGTGTAGTGTCTAAAGGTTCATTCCTTCACTGTGGTTGAGTTCAAACAACGAGGAAAAGAAGTTAAAATGTATTCAATACCAGACACTGTACCTTTCATCATACATTATTTTAATCAGCCCTAATCTAATTGGTGCTATTAGAATGATTCTTGACAGGTACTGTCATCTTTGGTAAACATAAATTTTTTGTTTCTGACGTTGCAATGGAGAGACTCACCCACTGCTTTCCAGCACGTGAGCAGTGGAAGCTGAGTTGTCCACAAACCCCATTTCCTACTGGTGTTTATTTTTGGCACACATAATTAAGTTTCTAATTTCACCATTAAATCTGGTTCCAAATGGCAGCCTTTCATGGCATCCGGTATCTTCTTTTTTCTTTGTTTTGAGAGTGTGTTTTGAGTAATTTCAGGTCACTAAGTAGACCTGGAAGAGATGAGATGCACAGGAACAGTCTTGGCCTCCCATCAATGAACCCAGAGGATCCGTGGAGTGGGAGGGGAAAAGTGGGGCCCCGTGGACACAAAGCTGGGCCCAGAAAGAATATAAAGGCAGAGGCGCCAGATGGCAGCGGTACCTTCACCAAGACTCACTCATAGTGACCCTCACTGAGTCAGTGTTGTCACTCCCAAAATGAAGCTGCTGCTGCTGTGTCTGGGGCTGACCCTGGTCTGTGCCCATCCTGAAGCAAATCATGATGTCGTGACAAGCAACTTTGACCTGTCAAAGGCAGAGTCCGGGTGGCATAAGGAGTTTAGAATTTAGGGGCATTTGGGGGGATTCTGAAGTGAGGTGGCCCTCTCAGAAGGTAAGAGGTTTTAATGTTAGACAAATGGGTTGATCTGACCTTGGACCAAGAGCAGTTGTGAAATGTGGAAAGATGACAACCCTTGGGGACCTCTGTCCCAACTGCAGGTGCAGTGGAAAGAGCCCTACGTTGGGGGCAATTGACCTGAGTTCTGATTCCATCTTTACATCACCACTGTGAGGCTTCATCAGGGGCCAGAGCTCAAGGAGACAATGTCATGCAGTGTTCCATCTCTTCTTTTCTTTCCCCAACATTTTCCTGATCATTTGCAGATTGCCGGAGAGTGGTATACTATTCTCTTGGCCTCGGACGTCAAGGAAAAGATAGAAGAAGAAGGTACCTTAAGAATATTTCTTGAGAATGGCCAGGTGTTGGATAACTCTTCTCTGTTATTTAAATATCATAGAAAGTAAGTATGGCATTTTTACTTGACGAAAGAAGCTGAGAATGGTCCTGGATCTTTATACACATATACAACACAAGCACACAATCATGCACATTCCTGTGCACACTTACATTGTGGGCCTGTGGCCAAATCAGCAGCTGTTATCAGGCACTGATCCTCCACTTGATCAACCTGAAGATTCTCTAGATTCAGACGTAAGAATTGCTGACAGGAATGGGTTTAAATGGGAGGTAGGGGCAGAGGGGTCTGAGTCATAAGCAGTGTGACAATGTAGTTTAGGTAAGAAGGTAGGATGGGGATCAAGAGCCTGGCTCTCTTGTGAAACTATCGCTTACTAGTTGTGTGACCTAGAAATTTTACCTCTTTCCACGCCAGTTATCCCTTGGGTAAAAAAAAGATGATCATAATATTCTCCTATGAGTTTTTTTGTCTGTGTGTGTGTGTGTGTGTGTGTGTGTGTGTGTGTGTGTGTGAGGGCTGAGTGAGGCAGTGTTTGTACAGCATTTATGTGAGACACTGGCACATCTAACCCTCAGCCAAGTATCTAGACAGGTAGCTGGAGCAGTAGTGATGGTGGGACGTGATGGTAGAGGAATAGAGATATCAGTAGTTGACTCATTCTTGCAGTAGCAAATACAGTAAAAGAGGAAAATAAAAGTTGTTTCAAAGTTTTACCAAAGACTTTCAATAGTTCGTTGAAATGGGACACTCAGGTTACAGGTGGAGTGGGAGCCAGCCAGGCCCTCAGTATCTCACGGGCACCACTCAGCTCATTCTGTTTCACAGGATCAAAGGAGAGTGTGCTGAATGTACTTTTCTTTTTGATGAAACAGAAGAGAAAGGTGTATATAGTGTCACCTGTAAGTGCATATTTAAAACACCTTTGTAAATTCTCCTTCCAACTACAAGAAATTTACTAAATCCCAATGTTTAGGGTCCAGAACCATTTCTGATTCATGCTATTTAGTTCTACACATTTAGTTTCTATCCATAATATTTGGGGGAACCTTGTTTGTAAAACCTGAGGCCTGACACATAAGCCCATAACAATAAGATGGCAGTGTGGTCTTGTGTACTACCGGTAACAAAAGAAAAGTGGCCCACATGAAATTAAATTGTTGGGAGAGCTTCTCATTCCACACCCACCATGATGGTTTCTGGTGGCCATTGCCACAGCACCTATGCCGTAGCACCCTGTATGTAATACCAGCAAGGCTCCTGGACAGGACAGAGATACACTGTCCCCATACATGGCTGAGGGAGGTTGGTTAGCTTCAGGGGAAAGAATAGAAGGTCAGGTGCAGCTGTGGTTCAATTTCCTACCAAGAGGAATCCAGGTACGATGGGTTGTCATTTTCACTACTGGAATTCACTAGATGTAGCCCAGGGGGCAAATGGAAGGCTCACATATCACCTTTACCTCTTTCAGGATGTGCACTTGAATTTGTTTTGTAAAAGACAATAGGTGAGGGGTCTCACTTGGTTCCCATGGACATAAGAACTTTTGATGTATGTCTGTTTCCTTCACAGATGATGGATACAATCAGTTAAAAATAGTTGAAGCAGACTTCAGTGACTATTTTATCATTTATGTCTTGAATTTCGATAATGAGAAAATAACTCAACTGATGGCGCTCCATGGTAAAGTATTCTCATGGTGATATTCACCTTGGAGTGGGCTGCAGATAAAAGTTTCCCCCAATTTTCTGTTGGGCCATTTGTCCTCCCTGGAAGAGAAGTGCTAACCATGGGTAACCCCATGCTCAGCGGTGATGGGAAGGTGAAGAAATCTCTCATCATGCAGAAAGACATCCTAAAAATGTCACAGTCAAGACAGGCAACAGCCCCTCCCTCACTTCTGCCTAAGCACCAGTCAGTGCCATTTATCCCCATCATCTGTTCCCCCTGTTCCAAGGGCCTCCATGACCAACACAAAGCCACAGCTGTTACTGTCATTCTGCCTACAGCCAGAAACCCAGATGTGAATCTAGAACTGAAGAAAAGGTTTGAGGAACTTAGCCAAAACCGTGGAATTCTGAAGGAAAACGTGCTGGACTTAACCAATGCTGGTAAGTTTACCTCTCTGTGGTTTTCTCCTCCTATGTTCCCATGTTGCTGATTAGAGAAAAACAAGAGCAGGTAACACATCCAGTGATCCACTCTGTCCTACCCTAGAAACTCGCTTGGTTTCTCTGTGGGAAATAAGAGGCTTCTGGTTGATTGTGGTCTCTTTTTCCTCTGCAGACCCCTGTTCCCAAGCGTGAGGGACCCACAGAGGCTATACCTCCAGTTGAGTGCTGTCTGATGGGACAGGGGTCGGCCTAAGGTCACTGCCCCAAAAACCAGCAGGACTTGGTGTCCAAAGCTTACAATACACACATATGGTGAGGAACCTTGTAGACTGAGCTTGAAATTTGGATTTGGGAGTCGTAGTTCAGGAGCCAACCCTTCATGAGCTTTAGAGCAATCACCTCAGGATTGAAAGGAAGAAACAATGATGTGCACCTCACAGGATCACTGTGTGGATTTCCTGCTGCTGAAGAGGCCTCAGGAATTGATAATGTCCTAAAATCATTAACACTTAACATGAGAAATGGGGCAAGAGCACCAGGGTGTGAGTGTGAAACTCAAATACACTTCTGGGTTTTGTCCATCTTCCAAGGCCAGAATCTTTGGTCTCACCCTCCAATTTCTGGAATCACTGACTTCCTTTGATCTCTGCACATGCTGACCTTCTGCCCTGGAAGTCAACCTGCCTGACCTTCCCATTGTGCTACAGCTGGAAAATAGGCCCTGAATTTCCTCATGTGTTTCCTCCCTCAGCTCTATTGTGGGGATTTATTCAGCTAACATGTGGGAAAGTCTTAGGAAGTATGGCTTGCATAAAGCCAGCATGTCATCTGTTGACTATGGTTGTTGCCATTCTTTCTTGACTTATCAAAATTTCTGCAAAGCCTTTAATGCTGGGGATGGCAGAAACCAGCCTGGGGTCCTCCACTGAGTCCTCCTGGTTTTCACAGACTCAATTTAGGGAAGGGTAAGATGGGAACACTAATAGAAAAGGAGAAATCATTGCCCAATGCCCCTTTCCCTCTCTCCTGGCAAGTAGCCTGAGTCAGAGAGCAGGCTGTTAGCTACATCTTCATCATTTTTCTCTGTAGTGGAAACTCTGTTTGTCCTCAGTTCAATCCGGGGACTGTTTAATGAGTTTCTGGGTGCTCTCTTGTCATGTGCTTATTTAGTGCCAAGTGAATGCTTCCATCCATTGTCCCCATGTCATCCAGTGACAAGTTTATAGCCTGATTTCCAGCACTGTCATCCAGGAAGGCATTATCTCTGAATCTTCAGCATCATCTCTACGTGTCTATAAAAGACTCATCAAGTCACCAAGAATCAAAGGTTTTCTCCAAATTTCCGACTCCCTCTGCTATACCTAGGAAAAGTCCACCATGAATAATACTTTCTTCTACCTGATCAATAAATCATGTGTCTTGCAGTTAGTTGTGTGACTGTCTTTGTGTATGTGAGAGTCTAAGAGCTGCCAGCAGGTCCATGAGGGATGCCTTGTCCCTGTTCCCATAATGCTCCTCTAGCCTCTCAGAATCTTCCTGGGTTTCAGGATTCTCCCACCTCTGCAGTCATTCTCCATCCCTGTGAGCCCTGCCTGCCCTTTGATTGGCCAGTTTCTTAGTGACCTGATAAAGCCAACTAGGAGGTGCCTCACAGTTTGCCCCATCCTGGAATTCTCCTTCTCTGGGCGGCACTGACAAATAGATGCTCTGAGGCTGACTCTATGTGTCAGATGTCAGGGCCCAGCCTTCCCTTGTGGCTTCTCTGCACCCCCTTGCTGGGAGAAAGTGAGTGTCGGAAAACCTCCCTCATCACCACTGGTATCTGCTGTGCACATCTTTTGTGAGCTTGTAGTGTTCCTAAATATATTAACAATATAAAGTTCAATTCAATTTGGGGTGAGGGACCCTTCCCATTGTGTACAGGTGCCCTGTTCATGTGACAGAACCCTTGCTGGGCTAGCCTACTTTGAGTGTTCTCACTGACATCGAAGCATAGGAGTTGAAACACATTGTTTTCTCCTCAGTAGGTAACATTTAGTCTTAAAGCCATAAACTGTGATTGATTTCCTTGGGCAAGATTCCCCCAAGTCCCCAACTCAAGGGCCATTTGTACATGATTTCACTATGTCAATGCCATTGACACATTGATCTCCTGGCAAATTTCATTATCAGTAATATAAATGTGAATTCCCTGAACAAGTTCCAGGGAATATACTAGAGCTATATTCACATGGCTTGATTTCAGAACAATTCTGGAGGAACAGGTATGTGCAGCATAACACCATTCACATAAATGATAAATAACATAGAGAACAATGGGAAATATCATTTTTGGATTCCTCTTCATACAAAATGTGGTGCTTCTTAGAACGTGCACAGAAATCACCTGAGACCTTGATGAACTGCAAGCTCTGAGTTAGCAGGTTTGGTGGCACCTGAGACTCTGCTTTCTAACAGGCTCCCAGAGATGCCAAGGCTGTGTTACCTTGGGAGTGGTAACTAGTGTGAAGGAAATCTGTCCTTCTTACCTTCTGTTATTTTATTTATTTTATTTTATTTTATTTTATTTTATTTTATTTTACTGTCTCAAACTATTATCTATTATTTTCTTTTATAATAATATATTTTATTTATTATCCCATTAAATTGTCCCATTTCTCCTCTTCATTCCCTTCTACTGTACACCCCCTCTCAATCAAATTCCCTCCCTTTAGTTCATATCGATGTGTCATAAGTTCTTCAGCTTCTACATTTCCCACACTACTCTTGCCCTCCCCCTTTCTATTTTCTCCTCACTGACTATGCTGCTTATTCTTGTACCTTCTCCCTGCATCTCCTCCTCCCACTCCACTGTTGCTAACCCTCCATGTGATCTCCATTTCTGTGGTTCCGATCCTGTTTAGGTGTCCACTTAGTTTGCTTTTGTTTTAGGTGTGGTTGTTAATAACAGTGAGTTTGTTGTCCTTTCACTGTTCATATTTTTTATCTTCTTTTTCTTAGATCAGTCACTTTACCATTTCATGTAATAAGGGCTTGGTGATAATGAACTCCTTGAACTTGTTATCTGAGAAGCGCTTTATCTGTTCTTCCATTCTAAATGAATGCTTTTCTGGGTAGAGCAATCTTGGATGTAGGTCCTTGCCTTTCATGAATTGGAATACTTCTCTCCAGCCCCTTCTTGCCTCTAAGGTCTCTTGAGAAATCAGCTGACAGTCTGATGGGAACTCCTTTGTGGGTAACTGTCTCCTTATCTCTTGCTGCTACTAGAATTCTCTTCTTCATTTTAATCTTGGGTAATGTAACTATGATGTGCCTTGGTGTGTTCCTCCTTGGGTCCACCTTCTTTGGGACTCTCTGAGCTTCCTGGACTTCCTGGAAGTCTATTTCCTTTGCCAGATTGGGGAAGTTCTCCTTCATTATTTGTTCAAATAAATTTTCTACTTGTTGTTCTTCCTCTTCCCCTTCTGGTACTCCTATAATTTGGATGTTGCAATGTTTAAGTTGTCCTGGAGGTTCCTAAGCCTCTGTTCATTTTTTTGAATTCTTGTTTCTTCATTCTTTTCTGTTTGGTTGTTTGTTTCTTCCTCCTGGTCCACTCCATTGATTGGAGTCCCAGTTTTCTTTCCATCACTATTGGTTCTCTGTGCATTTTCCTTCATTTCATTTAGTATAGCCTTCATTTGTTCTTCCAATTTGCAACCAAAATCAACCAGTTCTGTCAGTATCCTGATCAGCAATGTTTTGAACTGTGCATCTGATAGGTTGGCTCTCTCTTCCTTGCTCAAAAGTATTGGCTCTGGGGCATTGATTTCTTCTTCTGTTTGAGGCACATTTTTTTGGTCAGGTCACACATGTTATGTATGAGGGGCAGGACTTTAGGTGTTCACCAGGGTGGGGCAACCTAGTTGCTGGGTTGTGATGCTGTATGTGGGGGTGGGGTCAGAGAGAGACCAATGACGTTTGCCCCACTCTCTCTCAGATTTCAGTTTCCTCTGCTGCTTTCCACAAGCAAATTGGCCCTTCTGATGCTGGTTCCTGGGTGGGCTTGTGTACATTCTAGGACCCTGTGGGTCTCCCCAATGAGCTCTCCTGTGAGGCTGGGAGTCTCTCCCTGCACCTCAACCCCCACAAGTGTTTTCAATCGGTGCTCCTAGATTTTATTTTCTGGTGCTGGGGCCTGGGTTGTGCGGTCTGGCTGCCCATTTTTGCCTGGTTCATCTGTGTGCTAATGTGTGACTGGGATCAGACAACCACCTTGGGAGCCTCAATGTGCCTGTTTGTTTCCTCCCTGCGCCTGGTTCTGCCAGCCACCTCTTTTCCCTGCTTCAACCCTTCTTACTGGTCTGGATGAATGGTTGTGGGACTTCCGTATAGTTTGATTTTCTCTCTGTTCTGGTGTGGTTTTGTTTCTAAGTCTTTGTCCTCCTTAATTTTGGTTGTGCGAAGAGGCACAGTGTTTGCACATACACCTCCATCTTGGCCAGAAGCCCTTAATTTCTTTATTAAAAAAAAATTATTTACTTTTAGAGAGAGGGTAAGGGAGGGAGAACAAGAGGAAGAGAAACACGAATGCCAGATTGCCTCTCGTGCACCCTACTTGGGACCTGGCTTGCAACCCAGGCAGGTGCCCTGATTGCATATCAAACTGTCAAACCTTTGGTTCACAGGTGGGCACTCAATCCACTGAGTCACACCAGCCAGGGCTCCTTCTTACCTTCTTCAGTGCATCAATTCCTTGTATTGTTTTGCTTCACCTGGGTGGTGGGGCCTCTCAGTTGTATCTGGAACTCCCAAAACTGTAAGGTATTCTCACCCACAAGTGGTTGTTAAAATAGGTGTTTCCATGGGGACATGAGGGCCGGCACCTCCTAGTCCTCTGTCTTGTTCCTGTCAACCCAGATTGGCGATTATTTCATCTAAAGACAAACGTGGAGAAAGACCTTGAATTTCAAACCTGTATTTTGATTTTCTAGGATATCAAATAAAACCAGGAATCGAATGAAAGTTATGGCGAAAACAGCCTTCAGTTGGAGTGATGCTACCCCTTCTTGGTGAACTTTGCTCAGGGATTGGAAGGCCAAGCTCACAGTCAAGTCCCTTTTCAATTGGGCCTTTTCCATCCTGATATTTAAATGCTAAGTCTTTTTTTTTCTTTTAGTTCTGTATCACCCTACTGTCTCTTAGATTTCCATCAACACATTCTTAGGAATGGAAATAAATTGAGTTGGTTAAAGAAAGAGAAACAAACCTGTTGGAAAGAGCACCCCAGGATAAATCACAAAGACAGGTCAGTGTGAATGGGATTACTCACTGGGTCACACATGCTCAGTTGCGTTCGAGTGTTCACTCTGACTGTGCATCAGAGTACGGTGAGGAAGCTCTGGTCTTGGCCTCCAGCTGGAGGGAGAGATGGGTTTTGCACTAGTTTCTTGATTGCTCTGGAACCAGTTACCAGAAACTTAGAGGCCAAGCAGCAAGCTTATTATCCTGCAGTCTGGAGGTGAGAGGTCTGATATGAGGCTCTCTGGACCAATACTAATGAGCCCCGTGTCTGTCAGCACACTCAGATCATCTTCTGAGTGCTTTCTTATAGTTTTAAGATTTTCTCCTTGGTAGTCTTCTCGTGTATTCTTGTTTGTTAATTCCTAAGTACTTTCACCAGTTTGTTTGTTTCACAGTGTAGAATATTTATGTTTAAAATTAGCCAGCTGGACTCAGTTTAGAGGACCCCACTTTTGTTGGCTACTTCCAAATGATCATATGAGGAAGGCAGGTGAATATATGCCTTCTTCTCTCCATGAGGCCTGAGCAGGGTGTGGGCCTCGGCCACGTCCATGTTTTAGAGCCTCCTCACAGCCTGTTTGGCCGGGTGTTTGTTGGCCTTGACACCCACAGTGAACACAATTGTGCTGTTCTCTTCCATCTTCATGGCTCCCTCAGTTCAGGGAGACACGATGATGGCAGAGTGATCAAGCTTTTATCTCCTGAGGTGGACATTAAGGCTGCCTCCTGAGCCACACTGTTTGACCATGGAAAGGTCTGTGGCATACAGATCTTTTTCTTGTGTGGCTTTTTACACCTTTCAACTCTGTTTAATTTGCCTTCAAAGCCTTGGTTTGGCTTTGGCTTTGGATTTGGAGGGGGCAGGAGCTCCCTTTTCCCTGTGGGTACTATCTTCATGAAAAGGCTGGTTGTTTTTTTTAACAATTAGTTATTATTATGAGTGTTTGCTAATGATATACAGAGTCAAATGCTATTGATTTTTGTGGGTCGAATACTTTGGCAATGTTATTGAATTGTCCAATAATTATAATGAATTCATTCCAATACTTTGTGGACTCCTGCCTTTATATGTATATGGTCATATTGCAAAGAGTGCAAAACTACCTTCTCTAATGCTTAGGCTCTTCTCTCTCTTTTTTTATCTTCTCCTTGTAACGTTAACCAGAACCTCCAGGGATGGTTAAATATTGAAACCATACTTTATGGACTTAAAGTTACTACAGAAGTAAGGCCCATTCCACTATTTTCATACTGCCTCTGAGCTGAGGCTCTTGCAATTAACACAATATGAGGAACACTATTTTCTACTCCAGTGCAGTAAATTTACAAGAATTTTATTCAAAAAAAGAATCCATTCCTCTTAGTAATACATCTGAGTTTACAAAAAAAAAATTGTTGTCAAGGATCTCTTTTAAATTTTATCAAAAAAATTTGAAATGTTCTTTCTCTATTATTGTGTTAGTACCTACATGCTACCTTAATTTTGCCTCTTGTCCTGCAAGACCTAAAATGCCGGTATTTCCCACTCAGCCCTTCAGAGAGGGACTCCACTGACCCCTTCTGTGTACTGTGGCCTTTCTCCTGACCACTCTTTCTGCTGTTGATTTGTGCTCCAATGTCCCCCAAATGCATGAGTTTGTCAAATTGAGCCCCTCAGAGCACCTTCCATAAAATGAACATGAAAGTGTCTAATTTCAAGGTTCAGGATATATGGTTTTTACGTATTTTATTTATTTACATTTTGAGAAAGCAGAAGGGAGGGAGAAGAAAAATCGATGTGAAAGAGAAACATGGATCTCTTGACTCTTATATGCATCCTGACTGGGAAAGGAACCTGCAACACAGGCATGTGCCCTGTTGGGGAATCAAACCAGTGACCTTTGCAGGATAACACCCAAGCAACTGAGCCACTGGTCAAGGCTCAGGAAATGTTTTTAAGTTGCCTTCTTACTTTTCCCCTTGAATGACTTCAAGCTGAATGGAGGAAACATAGATAAATGTCAAATAAACTTCCAGTGTAAATGTCAAGCCAGGACACCCTAAGTTTATCTGGCATTTCAAGAGCAACAAGGGACACTCCAGATCTCCCTTCCCAGCTTTGGCCACTCTGCCAGCTGAGTCTTTGATCCCAGGACACACTTGAGTTGAAAGTGTTGGCTCCTGGTATCAAGAAGATACCAGCTATTGTGCTTTTTAAAAATATATACATTATATTGATCATGTTATTATAGTTGTCCCATTCCCCCCCATTTCTTCCCCTACACCCTGCACATGCCCTGCCACTCACATTCACCACCCTCCTTAGTTCATATCCATGGGTGCCACATAGAAGTTCTTTGGCTTCTTCATTTCCTATGCTATTCTTAACCTGTCTGTTTTTTACGTACCATTTATGCTACTTATTCTCTGCACCTTTTTCCCATTCCTCCCTCCCTTTACCTGCTGATAACTCTCTGTGTGTTCTCCATTTCTGTGATTGTGTTCCTGATCTACTTGTTTGTTTAGTTTCTTTCTTCTTTTTTTAGTTTAGGTTGTTGATAATTGTGAATTTGTTGTCATTTTAATGTTCATAGTTTTGAACTTGTTCTTTTTCTGAGGTAAGTCTCTTTAACATTTCTTATAATAAAGGCTTGTTGGTGATGAACTCCTTTAACTTCAGCTTATGTGGGAAGCACTTTATCTGCCCTTCCATTCCACATGATATCTGTGCTGGATAGAGTCATCTTGGATGCAGGTCCTTACCTTTCATGACTTTTGAATACTTCTTTCCAGCCCCTTCTTGCCTGTAAGGTTTCTTTTGAGAAATCAGACAACAGCCTTAGGGGAACACCTTTGTAAGTAATTGTCTCCTTTTTTTCTTGCTGCTTTTAAGATTCTCTTCTTCTCTATAATCTTGGGTAATGTAATTATGATGTGCCTTGGAATGTTTCCCTTGGGTCCAACATCTTCTGGTCTCTCTGAGCTTCCTGGACTTCCTATAAGTCTATTTTGTTTGCCTGATTGAAGAAACTCTCTTTCATTACTTTTTCAAATATGTTTTCAATTTTTTGCTCCTGTTCTCCTTCTGGTGGCCCTATGATTTGGATGTTGGAACATTTAAAGTTGTCCTAGCTCTTTCCTCCACACTGGAGTCGACTCCTGGTACAGGAGAGGATGCTGAGGCCCCAATGCATTTTGTGGGTGACAGTTCTTACAGTGTAGCCTTCAGACCAGCAGCACCAGAATCCTAGCACTAATGCACCCCATTTCCTCTTGAAGCAATGGGAGCTGGGCTATCCTGTGAGTGCTGATGACTGTTCCATAAAACTCTCATCTCCTCCTCCCTGAGAAACACTTATTTCAGAGTAGATGGAAGCTGGGAACACCAGGATACCCGCTGGAAGAGGAAACCCAACAACAAAGGAACCACCAACGGATAACAACAGAAGAAGGTGAAGGAGGGAGTGGACACCACACTAACCTCAATCTAGGGCCTATCTGGAAATACAACTAAATAGTGGAGAAAGTACCCAGACAAACAAATGAACAAGGGCAAGAGAGAACCCTCAAAATCTTGTACACAAGTAAAGAACTAGCTTCAAAACAACCTGCCCTCACCAGCAAAACAAAATATAAGAGGTGGTGGAAAGAGTGACCCTCAGTTAACGAGCTGGGGGGAAGGAACCACCAAAGAAGACCCCAAAACAATAAAAACCCAAAGACAAACACAGAGCCAACTTGAATGACAGCCCAAGATCAGTGAGCTCGGGAGATCAGGGAGACTGCATCACTGAATCTCACAGGTATTCTACCACAGAAGTTCACACCATAAACCCAACGAGCCAGAATAGATCAATTTAAGAAGTTGAGGCTAGCAAGAAGAGTCTCACTAACAATGGGGAGACAAAGAAACAGTCCCCAAATGAAAGGAAACGAGGAAGCCTCAGAAAGAATGCTAAATGAAATAGAGGCAACTCCACTATCAGATATTGAGTTCAAAGCAATGGTTATCAGGAAGCTCAATGAACTCACAGTGAATTACAAGAAACTGCAGGGAAACTACAATGAACTCACTGCAAACTACATCAACATGAAAAAGGAAACATAAACTATCAACAAGGACCAAGAGGAAATGAAGAATACAATTTCTGAACTGAAGAGTATAGTAGAAGGAATCAAAAAAGGATTGATGAAGCAGAAGATCGGATCAGTGAGCTGGAGGACAAAGTAGAAAAAAACACCCAGAAAGAGCAAGAAAAGGAAAAGAGGCTTGGAAAGAATGAAGAGGGACTAAGAAAAATGCAAGACAATATGAAGCATAATAATATCCATATAATAGGGATACCAGAAGGTGAAGAAGAAGAGCAAGGGACATAAAACCTATTTGAAAAAGTAATGATGGAAAACTTCCCTAATTTGATGAGAGAAAAAGTCACACAAATCCAGGAAACACAGAGAGTCCCAAACAACAGGAATCCCAAAGAGGCCCACTTCAAGACACATCATCATTAAAATGGCAAAATTCCAAGGCAAAGAGAGAATCTTATTGCTTTGAACTCAATATCTGATAGTTGAGTTGCCTCTATTTCATTTAGCATTCTTTCTGAGGCTTCCTCCTTTCCTTTCATTTGGGGATTGTTTCTTTGTCTTCCCATTGTTAGTGAGACTCTTCTTGTTAGGCTCAGGTTTTTAAATTGATCTATTCTGGCTCCTTGGGTTTATGGTGTGAACTCATGTGGTAGAATACCTGTGAGATTCAGTGGTGCAGTCCCTAGAACTAACATACAAGGGAGCCCCAATAAAGTTAGCACCTGACTTCTCAATGGAAATGCTCCAAGCCAGAAGATAATGACAAGAAATACTCCAAGTAGTGAGAACCAGAGGCCTGCAACCATGGCAACTTTACCCAGCAAGGCTCTCAATGAAGATAGAAGGCCAAATAAGGAGCTTCCAAGACAAAAGAAGTCTAAAAGAATACACCTCCACCAAACCAGCTCTGCAAGAGATGCTAAAGGGATTGCTTTAAGGAAAGTAAGGAAAAGAGAGGGGGGGGAGGATAGGGGAACGCAGGTATGAAAATGGCAATGAACAAGTACCTATCAATAAAAACCTTAAACATAAATGGACTAAACGCTCTACTTAAAGACATATAGTAGCTCAATGGATAAGAAAGCATGACCCACACATATGCTACCTACAAGAGACACACCGCAGGATAAAAGACCAACACTTGCTAAAAGTGAGGGCTGGAAGCAAATATTCCAAGCATATAAACAGGAAAAAAAGTTGGGGTAGCAATACTCATATCAGACAAAATAGACTTCAAAAAAAGAGCCATAAAGAGAGACCCAGAGGGTCACTTCATAATACTCAAGGGAATAATCCACCAAGAAGACATTAACATTGGAAACATATATGCACCCAACATGGAAGCACATGGAAGCACCTTTCTTTACACAAAGAAAATCTTAGACCACTTCAGGAAAGATATTGACAACAACACAATTATAGTAGGGATTTTAACACCCCACTTTCAAAAATGGAGAGATCTTCCAAACAAAATATCAACAAAGATATTGTAGCATTGAACAATGCTCTAGATGAAATGGACTTAACTGATATATACAGAGCCCTTCATATTAAAGAAGCCAAATACACAATCTTTTCAAATGCACATGGAACATTTTCAAAGATACACCATATGATAGGACACAAAACAAGCCTCAAAAAATTCAAGAAAATTGAAATCATACCAATGACTTTCTCTGACCACAAGGGACTGAAATTAGAAATGAACCCCAAGGAAAAAAACGCAAAACACTCAAAATCATGGATATTGAATAGCATGGTATTAAACAA